>DWLS01007593.1:0-10596 GCA_018246255.1 Pachliopta kotzebuea | reverse complement strand
ATCTATCCTATCCCTTGAATACTTTGGACAATCTATAAGAAGGTGCATAATACTTTCTTCAACGTTACGATCACAAGCACAAGACGGTACGTCTTTGCGTTTAAATTTGTATAGATATTGGTCAAAACCCCCATGTCCAGTGAAAGCCTGAACAGTTAGCGCATTTAACTTCGTACTTTTTAACAGTGCATATGCTTTGTCGGTATTGGGAAAAAATGCTTTTGTTACCGTCGCTGTATTGCTTTGTTTGTATCTATCACTCCAATTGTAACGAGTTTGTAAACTGTGTGTCGTGTGTAAGCGATGGGACATAGGTCATAGTCAGGTGTTGATTATTTATGCAATGCATCATCTTTAGCCAATACATCCGCACGCTCGTTACCTGCAATTTCGACACGAGCTGTAACCCAAAATAACACATTTAGTTATTAAGGTGAAGGTGGTGTTTTAAGAAGTGGTAAAACTCAACAGGTCCTAGACTACACGCAGTATTATTTGGACTTGGCGGCGGCGAACAGGGCTGGCGCGGGAGCGAGCGGCGCCGAGTGGGTCGCCGAGTATAACTTGACCCAGTACTACGGGATGCGCGACGTGTCCGCCGACTCGTTGCACAACTTGGCGGACAAACTGCGAATAGGCGCGCCGCACGAAACGGCGATGTTTAACAAGTGAGCCCCCCTCCCTTTGTTTCATAACTACAACAAACTAAAACTCTTCATCAGTAAGAATATTTAATTATAAACTTACACTCAAATAATCTCCCATGTCAATCTACGTGATACGTCGAATTGTGGTTAAAATGTAAAAATGCAGCTAATTTTGGACTGAGAGGCGATACGTGAGAGATGGAAAATGAGGAATGAAAGGAGATTTGTTGTAAGGAAAATAAAAGAGTAATGAAAGAAAGAGTTACAAATTGAAAAATGGAAAAACAGGACCTTTGTGTTGTGGGTAAGGACCCACAGGGAATGATTAAAAAAATTGTGGTAGGCCTCTGTTGCCGTTCACGGAGGACAATGGCTGGACGTGATCTCTGACCGTCGTGTTTACGGAGATGTTGGAGTCGGCATTATTCAATTCCCGGGGTATGCTATGCCATTAGAGTGGACATGCTTGTGTTCCAAACGGAGATCTTGTAACTTCTATAATCGCTGAGGACGACCACCGTGGGGGGTTTTAGTGGGTAAAAATCCACATAACCTTGACTTCCACCCAAAAGGCAAGGTATCTTTTCAAAGATTCCCCCCTCAAAAAAACCGTCTAGGTCTTACTTCTGTCTTCAAATAGTAATGTGCAGACATTACTGTGTTCTAGTTTGAAGGATACGTTAGTTGTAATTACTGGGGTAACGATATTTAACAAATTATGTCTCAAAGCGACGAGCGTGATGAGATGCAGTTTACATTACCAGTATCACATTATTATAGGCAAGCATATCACTTACCATCAGGTGAAAGTCTTGTTCGTTTTTTGCTGGCTGGACGTATATTTGTCACTTTAGTGATATAAAAAAACTTTTAAAACTAGCCATCTGCCTGTCATCAAACCTTCTTGATGCTCATATTCATGAAGGTTCCTTCATTTAACAAATGCGACACTGAAAAATATCTCTGTCATTAAGTGATAAATTTAAGTTTTAGGTCAGTATGATAATTATTCAGCGACCTTTATTCGTCTCTTATAATACCCGCGGGACGAAAGGTCACACGTTTAGTAAGTTATAGCCTTAGATAAATAATCGGCTAAAATAACAATTTGATAAATACTAAAAAGAATAAAGTTTGACAGGAGAGCTTAAAAGAAGAACTAAGTATATAGACTTAAGTAGCAATGGACATGGTATATCGCTCGAAGTACTGACGGCCTCTGAAACGGTAGAAACAGTAAAATCTTGAAGTGGCAACCATGTACTGGTAAATTTTGCGCTGGAAGTTCCCAATAAGGTGAAAGAAGGATCTGATGAAGGTCACGGGAAAACCCTGAATACGGATAGGGCAGGATCGATTGTAGTGAAGATTGGAGGAGACCTATGTCCAGGCGTGAGCGTTTTTTAGCTGATGATGAGTTTAAAAGCAATTATATATAGATCTTTTTATTCAATCATCAAAATCATGAATCGGTGTTTGTATGTTTGTTAGTTTTAATCTCCTAAACGGCTGAGTTCATTTCAAACTATTTTCTAAAAATATAATATTTAAAAAGCAAACAATGTTTTTTTAATCTACCTAGATTTTGTTTGGAACTAATCGCTTTTAACAACAAGATCTCTTTCTTTATTTGTTAGAGATACATTTTTTTCCCTTTATTAATCATTGATGTATCTCTTATGCGATTATGGCATCCTTTTACTTAATTGGTTTTGAGGTGTCATTATGTACTTTGATTGACGGTAGGGTTTTCTTGTTACTTAGGTATCTATCACCTTCGTCATCATGTCACAGTGTTTTGGTATTCATATGAAAGCTAGGGAACTCTAGGCAAGTATTCATCACGATATCCTGTCCGATCTAATCGTATCATCATCTTATAAGATACTTTGTCTGTGATGGGTGTGATTATAAAATTATTTTCGGTGATAGGTACTTACGGGCGTACTACGTGAAGCATGAGAGTGCTGACAATTGCGACGGCGCGTGCGCACACCAGCACTTCTGTGCCATCACCTGCTTGGAGCACGTGGCGTACAGGCAGTGCGTCCTCGCCGCAGCCAGTGCCCTCGCAGCTTCTGCACAATCAGCAGAATTATTAACCCCTATAATAAACTTAATGTCTACCTTAGTCGTAATAGCAATCGTACTACTGTAATGTTAATTTGTAATCGATACATTCATTGTAATTTCTATTTCAAGTGAACTCGCATGTATACAGACTATAAATTTACTGCTGGTAAGTATTTTTGGTAACCATCTAGTCATCTTCGGAAGGAGTAATGTACAAACGTTAACATGTGTTTGAAGGATGCTGTTGCTGATGATGTTACGTGGGTAACTGGGCTCATCTTTGTAAAAACGACGAGCGCGAGGTGCTGTGTAAATATCCTTCCAGGCATCCTGTCGACTCCTCACTTCATAACTTACAAAAAAAACTTTTTAACGAAACCTTAAGAAAGCTCATTAGGCGTTAACACGATAATTTTGCTTTTGATGTCAAAAGGAAACGATTTTTTCGTCATCATTAACAACTTTTGTTACATTTGTTTTAAAGACATCGAAAATTGTCCTTGTCAATATTTTCAATAGCATTATGTAAAACTTAGCTTAAGTTTAAAACCTGATCGCTCAGAGGCCTGTGTGTGATACATATGTAGATTGTAAGCTGTTAAATTAGGCAATTTTGTACTTAAATACGTTTTAAACAAAACTATTACTAATTATAATAAATTGAACTCCTTTTTAGACTTAAACATAAAATCTTTCACTTGTTTTCCAGTAGAAATAAAACTTAAGTAATTAAAGAGACAATGTTAATTAAATCAACGGAATAATAATGACGCTGGTTATTTTTGAAAGGAAATTATGAAAATGACGAAACCGGATGTCCGTAAATTTCATCTTTAATATAAAAGAAAAACTGAATTAATTTGTATAAATTATTTTTCATTAATCATCATAGTAATTGTTGAATAGAAATAGTAAAGTTACGTATAACAAAAATGTATATCATGGAATTTTTTATTTTGCTTTGAATGTTTAAAAAACTTCATTACTTATAAAGTGTAAATAGATTATTTTTGTAAATAACTCTCGCTTTAATTTGTTTTTGACATTCCTTAGTGTAAGCGTTAATTTTTAACAAGATCATTAAGTAGTATTAAGATTATTACGACTCAAGACAATTTGGTATTTTTAGCTTGTTCGTTTTATTTTCATCAGAAATATAATATAAACAAAAATTTCAAAGAATTATTTTGAAACTGATATTTCGATTGACATAATGTTCTTTCTTATGATTTTTTATTTCAGGAGAAGAATAAAAGAAACAATCTTTAAAGGTAAATTACTGATGAGAATATTGATTTTGCATCTGTTCATAGTTTCTATTGAAACTGTATTTTTTTTTTTTATAATATTTTTAAATTCGTTTAGAATAAGTTATATTTTTAATTACTACTTTAAAATATACAATATTTGGAAAAGCTACATAGCTGCTACATGTGATTTTATAATAAGTATGATTAACCATTAACAGGAAAACTTAGGTATATACTTCGTCGTCGTCTACATTTAAGCGATGAAATTAAAATTATTAGAAGAACCCCTGTAAATATAACTTAGTGTTAAAAATCTCGTTACTGAGGAGCAACTAGGTACTAAGTTATTTAGGCGCTATTACTTGTCTGTACTTGTTAAAGAGACCAATGCGTTTTGGTTTTGTGTAAATTTAAGCTTAACCATAGCTATAGGTGGAAGTGTTGAGTCAGTAACAGGTTCTCGTGTAAGTTTTCTATTGAATGTAGCATTGTGACTTAATTATATTTTCTTTCGTAGCATTACGTTTATTTTGTGAGGTACATGCAAAAAAAAAAGTTTTGTCCGCTAACAAGTATTCTAATGGTAGTAGATTTTCTGAAAATGTGAATTTCGCTTATTTATAATTGAATGTAACTATGGATTTATAAATAAAGGGATGTGTTTGAAGTCTATATTTATTTTTACCTGTCACCTTAGTCCACTCATGATTTATTTATTTATTTACACTATATACACAATCAACATGACTGAGAAAATTATGTATAAGAGAGACACAGAAAATAAAAAGGCGGGCATCATTACTGTCCGTACTATTAATCACTCGAAAGTATATAGTATTTAATATATAATATAATGATAGTTATTTGCAATTATAACTTGTCTTTTCTTTTCTGTCTTACTCTTTCATATTACTTATTATTTCATCTTTCTACTCTCTCATATCATGTCTTGTAATAATATCTTCACCTCCTACACTTAGCTTTTCGAATCATCAGTCGTTGCTAATCTAAACTATTTTATTACTACTACTACTTCTATTACTTTCTTCTATTCTCTTTCTTTCTTTCTATCTACTATTTCACTTTTTCTTACTTCTTTATTTATTGCTCTACTTTATTTGTTTTCTTTACTTTTTACTACTTTTTATACTATATTTTATGTTTTGTTTTTCTTACTGTCCTTTCTTTTAATTCCATACAAAATTCTAAAAATAAATGAAATTACTGAGGTTACGAGACTTAACACGTTAATATCTCAAGGTGACGATCGGAATGTACTGTTTACACCATCTTAACCTACCTTGTTATCGGCCAGCGTATACCAGGTGAATGTTTTTCTCGTCTTGTCGCCTCGTTAAAAAAAATGGTTAAAAATTTGATTACCTATCCGCACAATATGAAATAAAATTTACTGAATATTAGTGCATTAGGTTTACTGCGAGGAAGTTATATGTAGTACGTAGCAGCAAGCCGAACAAGAGGAGGCTGCCCTTATAGTGAAGTTTCAGTCACGTTTGACAATACACTACTATCGGCAACGTGACTAACCCGAATTTCAAAGGCTTTCGTTGACGTTACGCTGGAAATTT
Organism: Pachliopta kotzebuea; assembly: GCA_018246255.1. Taxonomy (NCBI): domain Eukaryota; kingdom Metazoa; phylum Arthropoda; class Insecta; order Lepidoptera; family Papilionidae; genus Pachliopta; species Pachliopta kotzebuea. Next base: position 5,037 of record DWLS01007593.1, on the reverse strand, counting down.
CAGGCAATTGTTTGGTACAACCCAGCGAACATACATTATACATTAAGTTGTACGATTTGATGTCGCTATCGCCCTTTTACCGTTTAACGTACAAACTCACAACAAGCATTCATACCCTATTTATCAACATGCTCAACGACCTTTGTTGCCATATAAACTCAAATAACAGCTTAATATTGTAGCCTTCTTTCTCATCTGTCTATTTGTAATCATTTTTCCTTTTATTGTCTTGTATACCCCTAATCTCTTTATACTTTACATTAATTAACTGTCTGCACATGTCTGTTGGATGTAAACTCTGCAAACGTTTAACTCGCATATGTATTTTTTCATCTATATATATTCGTATGTATATTTTTGTCCTGTTATGTATAAAAAAGATCAAAAAAATCTTTCTTAAGTAAGCTTTAACGATATAAAGACTTGCTAATAAATTTCAAAACTTGAAATTACTTCATTATTGTTATCATTGTCAAACTAATTCGGACGCCTTCATGAATTTCTTTCATTCAACACGGTTCTCTTTAATCAATCAATAATATATTATTTTACGCTAATTATCTATATAATATTATATAAATTAATTATTTTAAAAAGTATAATAGTAAGTATAAGTGTAAGGGAACTACACAACTCTTCACGGGAGCCAAGCCAACCTCACCTACTCGTGGTGTACCTTGCTAATCAACAAACAAGGCTCTGGTTTCCCACCAATCTGCATTGCTGCAGAGTAACAGGACAGGGCAAAAATTATTGAACATTACTGGAGGAGGTCTATATCCAGCAGTGGACGTATATTTTTATGTTATCGATAGACGTATCGACTGATGAAGAAACAGTATAATTATTTATACATAAGGTACGTTATTCGCGAGATGAGTCTCGTAAATTCAAAAGAAAATTCCCTATAAATTTTATAATACGTAACAATATCCTGAGGGCTGTATCATGTTCAGAATGAGTAAGTACTGAACATCTTCTCATGCAAATATATGCAAAGCGCAGCACGCGATATTCGGTGTCTTGATAAAACGAGATCGGCTTGAATTATTGCTAAATTAAACAGGAATATTAATAAGATGCAAAATTAACAGAACCAAAAATACCACTGTATTTTTAGTAAGCCGATGCTCTAGACTTCATGACCAGATATTTTACATACCATCGTCTCATCTCCTTACTTTGTTAGTAAACTTCACTCCAACGTAACATAAGTAGCCATTTAAAAATTCTAAGCATCAAAAATAACTTTATTCATATCTTTACTTTTTAGTACATATGAATGAAAGATTACAAAAAAATGGATCCTTTAGAAGATAACATAAATATCTTGCAGACCCCAGCAACTATTTGAGCTTTTATTTGAAAAAAAAAAAACGCTTTGAATTTGCGAGAACGAGGGTTCTATTAACCTATCGTCATTATCAAGATAAGCGGCAAAATAAGGATCCCTTTCTAACCTTCATCCCCAATCTTCATAATGGAAATTGTCATCTCGTAATTTCAAAACACTTTTCATGAAACGGCCATTCTTAACGTTGGTTTTATTATTACGTACAAATGATGGTGCATTGTCAAAGTGAAGTTTTATTATATCCATATAACCAAAATAATAAAAAAATCGTTACATTTATAAATTGTGTACAATTCATTGTATTTCCTTAAGGTTCATGCGAATTGAATTAATCTATAATCTATCATCAACCGATAGATATCTACCGTTGGACATAGGTCTCCCTTATAGTGGGGGCATTTGCGGGTTGGTGGAGATAATATGTTTAAATATCACGAATGTTGTTGAAAATTTAGAGGACGATATAAAAAGTGGTCTAAGAAGCAGACAACAATCTTATTTAGAAAATCTTAGTCTAAGATATAACACATCTTATTTTCACACATCTATATAATTTAATTATTTGGAAGTCAACCAAAGAAGTTCTTATTACATTATAATTTATACAATTAAAAAAAAAAGCAATCGCTCCAGACAGACTTATGATATAACAAGAGCAATTGGAAGTAAGTGGATGAGAATAGCTGAGGACCGCATATAGGTAGAAGACAGGGAAAGCTTATCTCCAGCAGTTAATTAAAAAAGGCCAATGATAACGATGATTTCGATTTGAAATTTATTTTTGATTAATTTAAAAAAATTCTCATAGTAACTAATCTAAAAGAAATTTTATTTAACACAAACAAAAAAGTTTAATTAATAATTCATTATAAATGTTATTATTGGATATATACTCTGTGCTGATTATTTCCGTAGCCAAACAATTATATTCTTTTTATTTGACAAGACGGGCAATACGTTCACCTGATGGTTAGTGATACGCTTGTTTATGACAATGTAGCACCGTGAAGCCTTGAGACATTAGGTGTTATTTCTCGTTACCCCAGTAATTTCACTAACATACAACACCCTTAAAGCCGGAACACAGAAATGTTTCCGCAAAACTTGTTCGCGAAAGTGGTTAAAATACCAATAACAGAATGAGAAAATGATAGTGAAAGAATGAGATGGAAAGAGTGAGTAGACATTAATGAATAATTAAAAGATATAGAAAAGTAGTTTTGGTCCAAATCAACCAAGAAGGAAAGAGAATTAATAAAAATGGCTGGAACTAAATAGAGTACATACAAATTACATAAATCCTATCCTGCGTATAAACCCTGTGTACGTTTCCGAATGTTTGCAATTAAAGGCAATATATTTACACTAAATTCTTTTCATTGCGAATCTCCCAGCGTGAGTCCGGAAGTGAGCCCTATTTCGCAGCGAAGGGAGCCATTTTATTCAACGCAGCCTCATTAATCTTGATCACGAGGACAACTCAAATAGCAGTCGGCGTCTTCGGGTGTTGAAAAGCTTTACATTTAGATTTAGGCGGAAATCTCTTTACGAATATTAATAGATACGCTTTCTGTTGGCAAATCTTTAAGTTTCACATAGAAATCACGTATTTCAACTCGATCAATTTCTACACAGTTAGTCACCGTCACAATCACCACTTCTGTTTTCTTTAGTTACTATTTTATTGGTAGTACGTCCCTATTTCCGGAGACCGTCGAAGTAGGTACCACCACAGCTTCTATTTCTACCGCCTAATAGTACTGTGGAAACATTCTAGTTTTCTGGTTCGATGGATGCTATATGCTAGTGAATTAACCGGGGAAACGAGACTCAACAACTCAAGGCGATGAGGTGTGTATACCATCTTAACCAGAGCCATGTTATGGGCAGGCGTATCACTTACCATCATGTAAACGTCTTGCTCGTCTCATCGTCTCAAGATACTAAATTTAGCTTAATATCAATAAGGTTAGCTTAAAATCTTACTAATAGCATATTGCTTATACTAATTTAAACAAAGGTAGTACCTATTCATACAAACAGTGATGTATATTCTTTACTATTGTCTAATTAGAAACGTGCTAGACTGCGAATTTGTTATACAAGGAATCATAACCAAGCATAAGAAAGCATCACTTATCCCCATAAATAGTGCTACAATTTCGGTATTTTTTCTATAGTAAAAAGGTTAATTTCTATAAAAAATTTATGAAAGAAAAATAAGAAGATAATTTTTCTTTCGATTACAATTATCTATTCAGAAAAAGAAATTACTGTGAAGGCAAAAAATTGTTTGACGACATCGCGCAAAATTTTCTTGTGATCAAAATTAATGAAGGTTGGGGAGTTGAAGAATAAAATCCCAAGAATATACTTCCTTACCTGTTAAAGAGTACGATTGGAAATTTTTATGTCTTATTTAACAATTATGCCTAAGATTTAATTTCACATCAGATTGTATCTTTTTTTATATTTTTTTTACACAAACGTCTGAGCGCGTTTCAATCAATAAATCAGTAACTATGTTCATGTACTCAGTAGCAACGGCTGATAATCAAAAGTATTATTAGAACTTTTCACGAAACCTTCAAAAGTAGCACATTATAGAACTCCTCAAATTCATGAGAAAACCTTTCGATAAATCAAAAGTAAAATTTGAAACGAGAAAATTCTACTTTTGAAACATTTGCTGAAATGAAAGATACTAATTACTCTCTTTCCCTGTCCTACCTCACGCTCTAGTACGTTGCGTTCGATTCCTCTCGTTTGGATTTATCCTCTTACCTTCTTTTCTGTTCTTTTTCTTCTAGTAAAACGAGAACATTTTACTTTACAAATATATGTTGTTAGGAAAAATATTTCAAAAATTTTTAATAATAATTATTATCATTTTTTGACTACGACCTTAGAGTGCCTAATTTGACACAGAGTCTTACGACTTAATGGAACATCGCGTGATTTAAATATGTTCACGCATTGTTCATCACATTCACACATCATCATCATCAATAGACTATCAATATTGATAATAGATTTATCTTTTATATATTCTTTTAAATTTCTATGGATTATGGTAACAGCCATATTTGACGTCTAGGCAGACGTTTTGTCTAAACAGATAAATCCTTGTTCAGTATTTAGCCGGGCATATTCAAAGGTAGGATTTCGTACAAAGTACTCACGTGCCGCCGGAGCCGATGGAAGGATTATACACGTGACTTCAATTATTTCAGGCCCGATAAATATACCTCAAACATTCCCCTCCACGTGTCAAGTTAAACCTTACTTAAGAACTAACCTATGCTGTATAAGTTATTAGAAAATACAATTAGTCATCTACATTTTGATAAAAAACGTTAACTAGAATCTATCATCCAAAAGAAGGCCACTATTAAGTCTTCGATACTTTTTCACTTAATAACATCTGTTGATGTCTCTGCGACGTGACGAGCAAGGCATAATTTAATCTCATACTAACAAATCAAATTCATGCTACTTTTATAATTAATTACTACCACTAGTAAAGAAGATCAAGGTAGTAGATCTAAGTCTGCAGTTCACTGTAGCACGTAGGTGGGCAGGATCGACCGGTGAAACACTACCCTCTTACAGAAAATCAGCGTGAAGTGGGGGCCTCCTAGAGGCCACCGCGTTTCGTCTGGTGAGTGAGAGTCCCGGCGCCC
>DWLS01007592.1:0-10596 GCA_018246255.1 Pachliopta kotzebuea | reverse complement strand
AGTGGTAGGACCTAACTATTCGGACAGTTTATCAACATTAAATCCCAACTTGTACTATTCAAAGTAAATTTACAGTTTTTAAAAAAGAAACTCTTTGTTTTCTTTATCTTCAAAATAGCATGACTATGCTTTTTTGGAGATAAAGAAATGCATGCATATATTGGTTTTATTTTGGTACACATAGTATTGATGTATCAATTAGCAGTATTATATTCCTATTGTTTTCTGGAAGATATATGATATATTATATATATAGATAAATAAACTCTTTACTGCTTACAATATGGTACAGTAAATTAACATAACTAAACTTATAATCTAAATGTGAGCAAGGAAAAAGAGCTAAAAGCGATCTCTTCCAAGCAACCCAATAAGACGATTCTTTTCCCACGATCATCTTTAGACGATAAACGCCCACAGCTGGACATACGCCTGTAATCCCCAAGTTTAATCGATTTACATGTTTTAATTCTTTTTATAATTTATCTACAACATCTTTACTAAAGTATCGTCTATTCCAATAGATTATCTCGAAAACTACTACACTGCTAAATATAAACGAATATGTTACTGGACAGTGCAGGACCGATCGCAGTGGAGAACTTTGGGGTAAGTCTATGTCCAGCGGTGGGCCTTTATTAGAATTATCTGATAAACGATGAAGTATTTATTTATTTATACACACCAACAGCAATACATACAAAACATTCAAGCTTAAAATTAACAATTATAAGAATAGGCATTGGTATGTAAGCCAGTTACAGGAATGTACAGCGATCTCTTTAAACACTATGATATTTTATAGCAATCCTATAGAAATTTGTTAAATTTAAATGTTAACAAAGTAAAAGATACACATGAGATAAAAATCTAAAATGAAATAACAAGAGTTATCAATTTAATATTCTCTTATCAACTATAGACAAAGAAATTTGGACACGTGTTATAAAAAATGTCGACGCCGTCAATTAATGCACACATTTGGTTATATTCACTACAAATCTTGAATAAAGGGGAACATTTAAGGAGATTTGTTTTACTTGTGAGAATATGAAAAAATTTATTGATAGGATAAGTGTATATGATAGGATAAGTAACTAAAGTTGATTTTTTGAAGTAGGTGGTTACAATCTATTCTTTCGGAAATTAGTATTTTTAGGAATATGATATTAGTTATTCTACGACGGTTGCTGAGCGATATTATTTTAAAATGTTTAAGACCTAGATCATATGTAGCATTTTCCTTCTTTTATTCTAGTCGGTTTTATAGTATATAAATTATTAACAATTAAGTTTAAATAATGAAGTCATCCCTCCTATAACGCGGTACTCTAAGAACACGGTATGCGTTAACATCGATTTGAAATTTCGGTAGCTCTCCTATAACAAAGCATTCTAAGAAGAGGTTTCTGTATAACGCGAAGCTGAAATTGCGACAGCCTTCCTAGCAGTACTCTTATAACGCAGTTTTCGATCACCAGCATCTCGTAACTTCTTCCCTCGTACCCTTTGAGTATCTAGATATGTTTATATAAACGCTTCAGCTTATCTCTCAGGCGTCTCAGAGTTCTCTCACAATGCGTTTAGTTGCTAAGTTTTTCGAAAATTTTTAAACTTTAACTTGATTTATATTTATTGGTCTCCATATAACACGGTACGCATTCATCGTGTTATAGGAAGGTTGACTGTATCATGATACACAAAACGGCGTGAGGCCGGACGGAAAAATAAATAAAGTGATGGAATAAATAATTTAAATGAAGAGCCATTAAGATGCGGTGATATTTAGTTTAATTGTATGAACATAAAACATTTACATATAAAGTTTTTATTTATTAATATTCTTAAGTGCGGTCGGTATGTAAATATTTAAACAGTTGAAAGATCTTGCGGAAAATTTATTAAATTTATACGTTTGTTCTAATTTAAAAAAGCCAATTCATTTTTTTAATGTCACGTGGCGAAGAGACGAGCAAGGCGTTCACCTTTTAAGTGATTCGCTTCCCTATAACACGACGCTGGTTAAGATGATACACACAGCACCACATTGCGCTCATCAACTGGAAATCTAAGGTATTCAGTGTCGTTACCCCAGTAATTTCACTAGCACACAGCATCCTTCAAACCGGAATCTACTTTGAAGGTCTGCGGAAACAAAGACATACCACCAGTATTATAATTCATTTTGAGGAAGATTATTTCTCGTTCAGGTTATTTTGTTGTAATATCTGTACAGTATTGTTTGTCGACTGCAATAGGAGCTGCGGCCTGTGATAGAAGCCTAGCATCAGTAAAATCATCAGCTTACTCTACGATTAAACGAAGAATTTTGGATGATGTTTAGTATTTAATTTGTTTTTATTCAATGAACATATGTGTGTTAAACCTGTATACTAATCTGCTTAGCAACACGGGGCTTATTAGGATGTTTACACTCAGTTAATCAAGCGACAGTTATATCAAGTACAGCTAATTTTAAGTTGTTTTATAAATGCGAAAGTTAATCCTTAACTACGATCTCACTTAGTGATAACTGTGGCCTGTGGTGGTAAACCGCATTAACCTAATAGACACCTCTATTTTGTGAATAGGCCCAGGTATTTGAACATGAACTCTGTCCCCGGCAATTTGTTTCATTTCTGTGCTCTTCCTATTAAAAATGAAAGGCTAAACCTCTTTACATTACATAAGTAACATTAATATTTGCACTACGTGGCAGTAATATTCGCGCATATACCTAGATGGTTACTAATAAGAGAAACCTACGAAAATTTATATTGAAATTAAACGTACCGTGGGGAATTGCACAAATAACATCCACGTGCATCAAACACACACTCAACAAGCATTTGTTGATCAAACAAATATTTATATATCACGGCCGTGAACGGATTCGAGCGGTAATCAGTAAATATTATAGATCAGCAACAGTCGTCGCAATAGCTCTGACTAACATGTCTTAGATTTATCGTTATAAATTTAGACAGCACTTAAGTCAGATACAAACAACAATGTAATACTTATATATGTATTTGTATATATATATATTTCTGTATCAATATCGACAATATTCTTTTCTTAAGGACAGAGTTCCCCAAACTTTTTTGTGTCGCAGACCCCTTGTCGTGTTTTTCCGTGTTGTGTATACCCCCTACTTACCTGATATTGATCTCCTGTAAATTTCTAACTGTAGTGAAGTTTAGTGTTAAATACTTAAAGTAAACAACACCTGTTAATTTATACATTTATTAACTGAATTTAAATTAAAACTATTCAAAATTAAATTTTGTATCTGTTATGTAAAATAAACGTAACATTAAATAAACATAAAATAAACTATAAATAAAATAACACAAGCAATAAGTCAATATTTTTAACGAGAAGGATGTGTTGAGATCCACTATCGTGGACCTGCATTTTCGTAGTAGTAGACCCCTTGCAGGTTGTCATAGACCCCTAGGGGTCGATATAGACCACTTTGGGAATCACTGACTTAGGTGAATAATTCACTGAGCTTCGGCCTTTTGTACCACACACAATTATTTTTAAATATATTACATAGAACGAAAACAAAATAATATTCCTATATATAAAATGTTATGTCTATCTATATAGTGTGTGTTTTGTGGAAACAATACAAGTTTTATCTATTTACCTTATCCTAAACTGCCACCTACTACAACATCCCATTTTACTAAATGTTGGCAGGTAGAAAATGCTCATAGGCATGAAGGTTTATATACAAAAAAGGTTTTACAAGAGTTATATTGTCATAAGAGAAAGACCGACAATGAACAAAGAAATCAATTACTGATAAACTGAAATAATAATCCGTTATATTCGGATAATAGATCCATTAATCACATATAGTTTATAAACTAGCCATGAGGAGCCATTGTATATCCTTAGTATATAAGAAGCTTGTATTACTAAATAAAATCAGTTCTCTCTCAGTTTTTATTAACTTAACATCATAGCTTGGGGCAGTAGTCACAAGCATGTAGTTTTTAAAAACCCTTCCACCCGATGGTTCAAGCTAAGTCAAGGAAAAATAAAGAAAATGATAAGAAACACACATGAAATATTTCACAACCCTGACTTCTTCCTTAAACAGCAACTTCCCATTGTTTCTCTTCCGAAAATCAAAACAGTAGTAAAAATATACTGGTGGTAAGTCTCCGTTGCCACAGTCCGTCTAGGTATGTACCACTGCAGCTTCTATTGCAGTCCACAAACAGTACTATACATTACTGTGTTCCGGTTTGAAATAAATTTTTATGTAACCTAAAGATGAACCTAACAAGACGTTCACCTGCTGGTAAGTGATACACTTGCCCATAATATAGCGCTAGTTAAGATGGTATACACATCACCATATTAGCTCGTCGCTAGAGACATAGGGTGGTCTTGTTACCTCAGTAATTTCACTAGCACACAGCAGCACCCTTAGATTACACAGTAATGTTTGCACATTACTATTTGTCGGTAGAAATAGGAGCTGCGGCGGTGTCCTATATATCTAGACAGTCTCCAGTAATAAAGGTCCATCACCAGTAAAGTTGTATGCTAGTGAAATTACTGCGGTAACGAGACTTAAAAGCTTACATCTCAAGTCGTGTGAAATGTGCTGCTGTGTATACCATCTTAACCAGCGTTATTTTATAAGCAAACGTATCATTAACCATTAGGTAAAGTTGTCTCATTGCCACGACAAATAATATGAAAATAGCCATATAGCTAATTTAAAATATATTAAAACATATTAAGTAAGTTTTTCTAAATTGTTTTTTTTTTTAAACTAAAACTGATACGTTTCAATAAGACGATGAGAACAATGAGATAATTTGTTCCGGACGGACAAGAAAATTATAGGTAAAGTATAATTTTTCTCATGTAATTGTGTAATTTACTTGCTATACTTTGGCAGGAAGACAAAAAACTTTACTAGCAACTAGATAATTAATGGGGATCGAAGATTATAAAAAAAAATCCAAGTACTACTGTATAATATGAAGAGACGAGATTCTGCTTTAAAAAGATGCTACGTATTATCTGCTTTAAAATACAGGAAAGTGTGAAATTTTAGAATAAAAATAATCATTGCAATAGTCCGACTATTGGGAACCAAGGAACTTTTTAACTTTGAGATATTTAAGGTAATTTTTCCATCATCAACACGCTGATGAAGTGTGGGTTAATGGATATCAGAAATCTACGGAAGCTGTTCTTGGTTTTTTTAATCTATGAAACGAGAAAAGCCTCTATCTGATGGTAACTGATACCCTTTACTTTAAGTAAGATAGTATACAAAAAACCACATTGCCCTCGTTGTCTTGATATGTAAAGTGTTAAGTCTTGTTACACCAGTAATTTCACTATCATACAGCACACTTCAATACACACAGTAATCACAACATTACTTTTTGGCAGTAGAAATAGGAGCTGTGGTACTTACCTAGACGTTCTTCAGAAACAGGACCTACTACCAGTAGACAGTAAGAAATTATCAGATTCCGAACGATATCCGAAATTCAATGATTTGGAAATTCATGCACATTAGAGATCCTATTGGATATTAGGAGACGAAGGAAAACGAAGGCCAAATTTTTTTTTTTAATAAAGTTATGTATTTTTTAGGAAACTATGCTTTCATTTAGTTGTACTAACATGAGCGTTAATAATACTAATAAAACGGTTCAAAATCATTATTTTTTCTTTAAGTAGAATCGTTTTATTTCCATCCCATCATCAAAGGTGTCATTAGTATTATCGCCTGTCTTCGTTTTCAAAAGCGGTCTACTAATACACAGTATATTTGGAACTTTATAAACGGCTTTACCGCTTTTAAAATTTACTACAGTCATTAGACCAATTCAAATTTAGGCAAAGTATTTGTGTTTCCGGTAAATTAGTTTCTACTATAAAAAAGAAACTACAGCCGGTAATTGGAACTGGATAAAAGAATTATAGCAATTACAGTTGACAATTACCGGCATCCAATCATTTAATGTAAGTTGATTATATATTCTAAAATCATTATTACTCAGCGGATTGTGTTATGTAAAAAATATATACTTTACAATAGTTACTTACGGCAATTGAATAGATTTAGTAAAAATACAAATGAGTTAACAATGAATCAATTCTTATCATCTCTTTATTTCAAATGACACATTTTTAGATAACTTTGAAGTGCTCTTTGGATAAATACAGAAGAACCCATAAAAAATTAACACAAACAAAAAATACTTATGACTAATTAAATACTTTTTTATTTATACTTTTTTTCGCAAAAAAAACAAGAGAGAAAAAAAAATGTAAGAGAAACACAGTAAACAAAAAGGCGAATATACTGCCCAAGGCATTCTCCTACAGTCAACTTTTCAGGTAGTGCAGAGAATGAAAAAAAAAACAATTGGAGGCAAAAAGAAAAAAGGATATTAAAATCAATTATACTGGGAATACAGTCATGGATTGAAATTACATATTAATAAATAAAAACTATATACATTTCATACAATACAAACTGTACTATACTGTATGTATACATTAACGTCAATACAAAATTTTTGGGAAATGTATTTGCGATATTCAAAGAAATGACGTTTGTATGCCATCACTTGAAAGGTTAAAGTTATATCTAAGTTTATTGCACTCAAACGCTTTGTCTCACCACATGACCTCCTGTCAATAACCACCACGAAATGTGGATTTAAAACTCAAGCTGTGGGTTTAACCTCCTCTAGAGTTTTTTGTTTACCCCTGACTGTAACTGATGAGTCAAAGACAATACAAAAATGTAATGAATTGTTAGCTAAACTGGGGAAACTGTCCTTATCATCAACCTAGGACACGCCTCTACAGGATATAGGGTTCTCCCCAGAATACGGCTTGTATACGTTTATACGCACCCAGTTCCTTCTCAATCTTGCAAAGATAATCAGCAAGCATCCATCGTAGTATTTCTTTAAGTAAATTCTACTCAAAAACCTGTCTTCACATTTTTATTTCTATGCTGCGACGAGACGAGCGAGACGTTCACCTGATGGTAAGTGACACGCTTGCCCATAACAACGTGGAGCTGGATGAGATGGTAAACACATCATCACATTACGCTCGCCTTGAAACGTAAGGTGTCAAATTTATCCCCAGTAATTTCACTAGCATACAAGCACCCTTCAAACAGGAATATAGTAATGTTTGCATAGAACTATTTAGCGGTAGAACTAGGAGTTGCGGTACCTACCTACACAGTCTCCGGCAACGGAGACCTACAACCATATAGACATACATGCCGTTCCTTTCACGAAAGGCTTGACCAGCTTTGTCAATTTCAGTTTATCAATATTTCTTTTCTATAAATTGCATTTGTAGCCATCAGTACTAGAAAGCGCTGCGATTGTGAACAGGAAATATAGAAGATAAGCACTGGTATAAATGATAAATGATAATGAAAGTTATCGAATATTTCTAGTTTGTTATAAACAAGTAGCCGAAAACACAACGGAAGGATACTTGAGGATCCGCAGAATTTCTTGCAGCTATCCTTTTCAGGTCTAAGGCATTTCTTTTGCAAAGTACTAGTACATATTGACATTCAATAAGTAAACTAATGTTCCTATTTTAAGTAAAAAATATGACTTTGGCTGGTAAACATGGAACTTTATAGTCATAGGCAAGGCCAGAACTTATCACAATTATTGAAGTACTGTTAATTTAGTCTATATACTCGGTAAAGCAACATGATAACAAACGTTTGATTTAAGGGTCTACATATAAGATATCTGCAAACCCGAAGTAGCCATCAGTGATTAGCTTTGATACCATCTCCATCACTCGAACTCTGCATTTACAAAACTATATCCAAAGCGCCTTTCAAGAGACAGTCGCAATTTCCAACCAAAAATTAAACTTACATATATTTGCTAATTAAAATTTAAAGGACTTTTATACGTGAAGCAGCGTTCTAATAAAATTGTATGATATTTATTAAGTCTTCTGTCAATACAATAATATACTCTTACTCTAGTATAGACAATGTTTTTATCTAGAATTATTGTTTTTTAAAAGCTAATGTAATATAGGTGTATATTAGATAAGTTTTGTCAAGTTCCTTACAATTGTAAGTGCTTGCAATTGTAAGCACTGGGATGTTCACCTTTTGCATTATTTTTATATTTGCTTAACAAATTACTTTATTGACAGGGAAGCCAGTGATGTTACTGAAGTAACGATACTATAAATATAAGTAGTTATTATATTTATATACGATAAGCACTATGTGATTCTATGTAAACATCCTATTTGGGAACATATTTTATGAGCAAGCGTATTGTTTCGTTTGATCTTTCAGCTAAATTAAATTATGGATTAACGTGATGGTAAAAATTTTAAAAAATTAAATGTCTTCAGATTTATGTAGAAAAGGAAATAAAACATCATACAATTGTTATAAACGCGTTTATCAATTATGACATTTGTGATTAATATACAAATCGCTGTACGACCACAAAACTATTTTAGGATTTGATAATAATTAGACGTTAAAGTTGTTTCTTATCATGAAAACAATTGACCTACACCAGAGGAAGGTATTCACCTTGACTCGTAGACTAAGTCTGATGTAGAGTAATAACTTTTAGATAGTCAAGGATGAATTTAAGAGAGCTTTCTGAATATCGCTAGTCGTAATTTTCTATTCTTACCCGCTGTTTAAGAATTAACGTTTTGTAAATACACTGCATAACTATTAAGATCAAATAAATTTTCTTCTGTTGGATACGGACATCATTGGACTATTTGGTATGGAAGGCTATATGTCTATTCCCAACTGTGGGCATTTGTCGGCTGCCTTTTACGTTGATGAAATGTTCAATGTGTCGTCGTCAAACACGAAAACTACTCGATATTATATATAGAAAAGTAAATAGTATTAAATGAACAAAATACTTAAGTTTCCATTGCAAAACGTAATAAGTAATTGAAAGTTGAAGTTAATTTAAAAAAAACCTATCAATAACCTTTCCACGGTGTATATCTTTGTTTAATTGGACAACCGTTTAGTGTAAATGACTTTGGACATCGGCACAGGTTAATAAATACGGTGACGTCGGTTCCGTTCTTAGACACCTTGTGTCTCTTGTGTTCGTGTGCTTTTATCATGGAGCTGGTCCTGATCATGCTGCTGGGGTCGCTGTGCGCGGTGCAGGGCAACCTTGGTGAGTTCAATTATTATTTTCCACGAGACGGGTAGAACTTGACGCTAGTATGCGATACGCCCGCGCGTAACAGGTGTTAAATGTTAGTACATCTCTTTACCGCATTAATTTCGCTAGCTAAACCATTCTTCATATCGAAATACTGTAACCGTTAGGTGTCGATGTTATTTATATATTTTTACATACATAATTCGTTGAGTCTCCTCTAACAATGAAAACGAATGGATTAAATGGAAACCAAATAACCTATTAATTTTAGTGCGACACATATTGAGTTTCAATTTATATAAAATTTAATAAATATCTATTTATTTAGAACATATAATAATTAACATACATTTTAGGACATACTATGGAAATATAATACAATATAATATGTATAAAATTACAATAAAAATATTATCAGGTCGATAGAATGTCTTTGGAGAGGAGCTGCTCTACATAACCTTACTTTGTAGTCCTCCGTATGAAAGAAAGAATACATTTTATGCATTTTATCATACATCATCATTAATAATTACAAACTTTGAAACGAGTTTAAGCAACTTTTTTATTTGTAAAACTTAAAAAAATATATAAATTAAAAAAGATTAAGCCTAATAAAGAAAAGGGTATAAGTAATGTAAAATCTCTTCATTTTATAAGTCGATAGACGTAAACTGCTAGACATAGGCCTCCCCCAATAAAGGAAAGATTTGGGTCGTCTCCTGCCACGCTGGCCCAATGCGGGTTGGTGGGGACCCTTCTTGTTCTTGAGGTGCCTCTTCACTAATGAAGGTTGGCAGTTAACTCCTTAAACTTTTCTCTGTCAAGCGCCATACGGAACAGTTGTTCTACGGTCTTAATTCCCGTTCAGTCTTTGATGTTACGCAGCCAAGACATTTTTGTTCCTCCAACTTTACGTTTTCCTGGTACTTTTCAATGTATCAATAGGTAGGTATCAAACGGCCTTGAAGAATATACTACTGTAAGAATTGGCAGTGGAAAGCAACGGGAAACTACCACTGACAAATACCCCTAGTTGGTTGACTACTTAAAATAATCATGATGGGGACCCAGATTCTTTGGATTAGATTAGCAGGGTGCACCGCTAACAGGTGAAGTTGAGTTGGGTCCTGTGAGTTGTATGGAACCCTTACACCCTTATATTTGTTATAATTTTAATATATCCAATAGATACTACAAAAGTTGAATTTGAATATCCATATTACAAAAACGCTGATTTTTTGATATATTATAAGAAATTTAAATATATTATGCGAACATATTATGCGAAGGGATGAATGTCATGTAACAAGAAAAATGTTAGATATGATTGTGGAGGGATATGTGGGTCGAGGTAGACCTAAGAAAAGATGGATGGATTGTGTGAAGGATG
>DWLS01007591.1:0-10597 GCA_018246255.1 Pachliopta kotzebuea | reverse complement strand
ATCATCGACCACATCTTCACTTACCACCAGGTGGGATCGTGGTCAAGCATTAACCTATACATACGTATAAAAAAAAAGGCAATGGCAACACTACTCCATTACAACTGACAAGGAAGTCCTCGTATTCACTACAGATAAAGACCACGACCCTCAATCATAAGGAAATACGACTTAGAAAAAGATCCAGTCAGCATCAACGCTCTGAAGTCATGAAATTTATACAAATAACTAAGTTTTGTATTAGAAAAATAGCACTTAAATTATTCATTATAACGAAACAGCAACGGGCCCGTTTAGATAAATTTATGATAACGAATTTTTCTCATCTTTCATTGTTTCAACGAAACCCCCGCCTCGAATATAACATGTAAACAGCATCCATTTATATTACCAAAGAAAACAGCTCTCATATCCACTGAAAACAATTATAATTTAGACAAGCGTGAATTGAAAGAACAACAAATCATATAAATCAATGTAGCAGTAACATAAAAATAAATTAAGTAATATTTATTTGATGGAAATACATTAAAGTAGTTCATTATGTAATTTATTCAAATTTATATATTTTGGTATTACTTTATAGTTACCTGAGAACTTTTCTTTTTAATTAATTACTGGGTCGGCATATTGTGGGACGTGGAGTTTAATATTTTTTCGTTCTACTGTGTTTTCTTTTCTCACTTTTAACCCTAACATACACTTCCTTTCATCCTTCATTATTTCCTCTTCCATACTTTTTACAATATTCTGATATACGCTGTTCTAATCTATCACCCATCACCTCTCACTACCCTCAGTTTTTACACATTCCTTGATGATATTTATTTTAATTTCTTTATTATACAAGTTTCCTCAAAATGTACCATATACTTTCTTTTCTTATACATTTTCGCTTTCTATAACTAATCTTACAATTTAGCTTTTCCGTTTACTAACTTTACACGTTTCTGATCCTTTGTTTTTGTTTTACATTTTGATTTATACTTTTCCATTCTATATTTTATCCTCATGTTCTGTTTTTGTTAGTTACCTTAGTATTGGTGTTGTTAGTGTTTTCATTGTAAAAAGGTAAAGCAAGAATTTAAAATTTTTCCTATTCATTATTTTCTTTCTATTTTGGAGATTTTGTTTTGGTTTAAAATCAGTGTATAATTAGGTGTATTCAAAGAGTATCACTTGTAGTCTCTGGCATACGGTGATAGCAAGTGGTAACATTGATATGCCTAGACTTATTCTTTAAAGTTTAGTTTTGTTTAATTGTTTTATTATAGTCGATATCGATATTTCGATTAGTCAAAATATCGATATTTGGATTAGTCATGAAATTGATATTTGCAATTAAAAAATACACATACATTAATACCCAAGTTGCTTTAAAAGTTACATTCACCTTCACGGGGCTGTTTCCGGCACTTTAGCTTAACTGCTTTCTTTGTTGTACACAAACACCAATAAAAGTTAAGTACGGTCTCAGTTTCCAGTTACACAGTTTAAACGAACTTGGAAACATTTAAGTAGTTTATTGCTTAAAAATTTTAGAGATTTGCTCCTCAATGTATACGGAAATAAAGCCTTTCCTAACTTTAGACTTTATTTGCTAAAGTTATTTTTATATTTATAGTAAAGTGTATAACTAAAGTTATTAAAGCACAAACTGTTATTAATATTCTACATCAAAATGAGGCTTATTAAAGTTAAAAAACTTTATTAATAGCGCTGAAGATAGAAAAGTTGTATAATCAATCTCTTGATCTTCAACTCTCTCAAAACTATTTAGTCGACTGCCTAAAATCTATACATACATTAAGTTACAATTTCAACGTCTGTTACATGTAGAAAAGTAAAAAGAGAATCAATGCTACATTCGTCATCAGCCGATAGATGTCCACTGCTGGACATAGCCCTCCCCAATAATGTGGGGATTTGGGTCATATCCCACCACACTTCTCAACGAGGATTAAAGGGGAGCTAGAGCCTCATTCGTTGATCAACCGGGTGCCCCAGCAGGTAAGGATGTCTTGATTGCCGTTTGTTGTTGTGTGGGACTCCTTGCACCCCCAATGTTATATTACCATATGTTCACTATATTAAAGAAAATTAATAATTGAAGAGTTGGAAATGAATACTACTATCTAAGCGACTAACCACTAGCTTTGATGGTTCCAGATTAGGTTCCCTTCTGAATAACATTAGCTTGTACAGCGGCGGGTTTCACAACCAAATGATACAAAAAAGGTCTAGTACAAATTGTGAGTATAATTTATTTTACGATAAATGAACTGTGGCTATTAAAATCTAGATAAAAAATCGTATTACATAAAACTAAGCACCATTTACTCTTTTTCACATATATATCTCTATTAGAACTTATTTATTAAGAACTAAAATATTGCAAATTATTTTTGAGTTGAAAACAGTAGTAAACTGAAGACCGGAATAACTTTATTTCTCTGATCCCCAAATTTTTGCTCGCGGCATGCATCTTATCATGATAGTGAAACGAGTAAACAATAAATAACCAATGAACGAAGTGAAGATATAAAAGAATAAGTAAACACGCCCGAAATGAACTATTTCGCAAATGGATAAAAAGCGCACTTAAAGCAACGAGCTTCTAAACTGTCCGTGAAGTGACTCGCCCGTAGCAACGGCTAGCAACACTGCAATCATTGCGAGTAACCAATCTACTGAATTGAAACGGAAAGCGTAGCAATAAATAATACTGCGAAGTTAAAGATGCATTGGCATTACTTATTAATTTTTGATCTTACTTCACTTAGTTTTAAGAGACAGTCAAGCGACCACACATTACAGTGGATGTAAATACAAATGAAGCGATGATAAAAAACTATCTCATATCAAAACAATCAAACCAAGCATTATCTTGAACAAAAACATTAACTTATTCTTCTGTAGCTTAAAAATGTGTTAATTATATATAATACAACAATCGCATTTTTTTATCAAAGAAAAGAGAAGAAAGCTTATCATAAATAATTAAGATAGCATATAGACATATGTATAAGAGACAGAAATTTCATTGCATTAGTATTGATATAATGCATTAGTGAGATATACTGTGAATTATATATGCGATGAGAAGAAAAGAAAGCCTTTTCTTCTAAGATAAAAGGAGGAGGAGTCAGGTCATATATCTTCTATATACATCACACAATAAAAGATATAAAAAGTTTCCTAGGTTGATGTTGAAGGCAAAAATTTCTGATAGACAAAGAAGAAATAATTTGATGATACAAAGGGAACAGTTATATAGTATTAGTTACCCAATTTTTGCACTAGGAGGTCGTTATACTTGAGCTATTACTAGTATTATATTTCATTGTAAATTACTATTTATACTGTTAATAAAAATTTGCTGTGATTTCATCACCATAACACGGGGAGGGGTGCTATTCCAATCCCCTCGCCGACCCCACTAATACTAAACGTTAGGAGGTTTGATCTTTCAAAGCGATTGCTTTTAACGTAAACATAGTTTTTAGCGGATGATACCTGCTTTTAATATTAAAGTTATTCTCGGTATTGGCAATCGTAATATCAAAAAAGGGGGAGGATGAAGGGGGCAGTAACGACGCTCGTTGGACGAGAAAGTATTTTAAATAATAGGCATATTTGAAAACGGTTTATGGGAAGTAATGCGGATTTCGACACCTCTCATATAATACCTGTCATATAAAAACTGTTATTGAAAAATTGGTGTTTCAGATTTTTTGGTGATAAATCTATAGATTAAAGCTTTACCTAGATTTTATATCGATTTTAACGGTTTAATAGGGCTATAGTTAATGGAATTACTAAAGTAATGACATGTTATATATAAAAACCTATTAATGTTTTAGGGCGATGTATTAGATCATCGTACTGCATCATTAAGACGTTATTACATAGATTTAAGCATAATATTATTAAACTCACACAAACCTATCAATCAGTTTACAACAACAATGAACTATATTAAAAGTTGCAACACTATATAGTAAACAAGAAACAATCTCGCCGCAGTACAATGTTGCCGTTCTCATCTGAACAGGTGGAAACAAGTTCGCGGTAAATGTTGCCAATTAACCTCTCCAATTCCGTTGTACTTTGCAAGTTTGAATGAATCAGGAGCTCAGTGGAAAGAGAAGGAGGGATTCTGCTAAGAAACCGTTTGCGTGAGCAGTAAAAGTTGTTGAACAGGAAGTAATAAGAAAATTTCTATTACGTTATATATTGTTCAAGAACGGAATATACCTAATTAAGTGACTTCTATGTATATTATATTAAATGCAAAGTATTTTTTGGAATAGTCTAATAATAATTTTTTACTTATTACTTGTAACTTATTAATGATAAAGATTTTAGTGTTAGTTCTGATTGAAACGGACCGACTAGGCAAGTATGTACCAGATGTTATAAATAGTTAAGTTTTGGCTTTTTTCGGTTCAGTAAAACATTTGATTATTTCAAAACAAATTCTAAGTGAATTACTAAATCAGATTTTTGGTCCGTTATACTGAATAATTTGGAATTGCCAGTAATATTTGAAGCACTAAAATTAATGATAATTAAGAGATAAAATTAGACATTCATACAAAGATGGATGATGTGTTTACACATAATATTAAAGGTCCTATTCATATTATAAATACTGCATAAGATTGGGATTTTTAGTGAGTTTCGTTACCACAGTAATTTCACTAGTTAAAGCGTTATAAACTAAACTGTTGTCATAACTGTTTATTTATTTATTAGATCTACATTCAATACTTCATAACTTTATTACATTATTTAAAGTACACAAGAAGGTTTTAAGGTAAACGCCAAGCTCGTCTCATCGCCTCGTACAATTAAAAAAAAACTCTGTAGCTACTGAAATTAATACAATAACCTAATCAGTATTTCATTACCCTAGTAATTTCAATAGCATACAGCAACCTTCAAACCGGAGTACAGTTATGTTTGCACATTACTGTTTGGAGGTAGTAATAGGAACAGCGGTGGTATCTACCTAGACAGTCTCTGGGAAAGGAGTCCTGCCAGTGCGATGTGCCGTGTTATAAAGGGCAGACGGAAATGCGAGTAACAATTGCAAAGTAACAATAAAACCTGAACGAAGCCTCCCCAAGATTAGGGAGATGTATAAACGAACCGAGCCACTTGAAGCTTATCGCCTCCTCGGGAAACTTATTCAAGAGTTAATACGCTCGTAGAGTTTTATAGCACTTTTTACACTACAAACGAAGTGTTGGGGCGTTAAGTTGTCGGAAGCTGTTACCAAATAAAGGGCTACTCTCCGTCGGTGAGTGAAGTGGTAAAACTGACGTTGTGTATATATTTATAAGGTTTAAATTTATTAATTCAATGTGCAGTTGGACGTGGTAGCCTTTTGTGCGAGTTTCACGGGCGAGTTGATTACAATAATGTGTTTTAGTGTATCGTTTGTGTAGTAAGTTTGTAGCTAAAACTTTGTTAGCTACGTAGTGCGAGATGTCGCTAACTTTGGTCGTTAACCGATACGACGTAGTGAAATTAACTTTATTATCAGAACGTTACAATATATAGTGCTTACTTTTTACTGGCGGTAGGACTCCGTTGCCGAAGACCGTCTAGGTAGGTAACACCTAATACTAATGCGAACGGTATTGCGTTTAAGTTTGAAGGATGCTGTAGCTAGTGATATTACTGACGTAACGAGACTTAACACCTTACGTCTGAAGGCAAGCGCAATGTGGTGCTGTGTACACCACCTTAACGAGCACCGCGTTGTTATGTACAAGCAAGCATCACTTACCATCAAATGAAGGACTTGCTCGTCTAACTATACCATAAAAAAACGGATTAAGATGATAGTTTTTCTGTAGCTAAGAGATTTCAGAAAATTTTTAAAACTTGAACTTCACCATTCATATTGATAATCTCCTCTCGGTTCCCTTTCTATTTTTCCTGCTTTACTTTATGTCCACCGTATTTCCTCCTATCCCTGTTAACGTCCAGGTTCTTTAAAATTCAAATAAGAAGAGAATAAGTTTAAGTCAATAGCTCTCCTCATAAACTTTTTATTTTCATAGAAACTAATCTCAAGCGAGACGAGTACATCATTTACTCATATTGGTGAGTCCTATATTTAACATCATTTATGAATAGGGTTGAATTATGATAAAATATGTACGTAACTAAATACGTATATGTAATATATATAAGAATTTTCGTCATAAATATAATTATAAAGGCGGAAGTAAATAAAAGCGAACCGGAAACGGAGCTTTTGCTATTTGTTGTCGGGCCGCGAGTTTAATATAACTTTATGGGCAGTTTTCATTTCGGCCGCCGTGTGTTTACTCGGGCACTGTGTTTTGTTATATTGCAGGCTATTTTAATAACTACATACACTTCCTTAAACACATACTCCAAAGGTGTATTGTAATTTTAAAATATGTTTGTCTATATGTCTTCAACATCAGAACATTTAATCATCTGTAATGATTCTAATTTGTTTTGTGTTTAGTTTAAAACCTTATGAGATAGAAAATTATAGATTCTTTTATATAATAATGGTTCAACCGTTTCCTAATAAGTTCACAATAAAGTTTAACAGTTGATTAATTATTATTATAATTAATTGTATATCAACTTATATATATTATAAAGCAGAAGAAATGTACCGTTCGTTACCTAGATTATTTAGCTATATTCTCTGATTATTATTGATAATGGATTTTAACTTTTTTTTTGTATGCTTTAGCAGCAGCTTTTGTAGCAGTAGTAGTTTTTTATGTAGTGGTAACAAAGTCTGGATTTTTTAAATACATAACAAGTCTATTCATGTATAAATAATCATTTATTTTATTAGAATTTCGCCAATTGTATTAGAACAACATTGTAAGTAAACTATCAATCATGACTTCTTTCAATCATATGAATGATATTCTCTTTTTTATTGTTATAAAAGAAATTATATAATTTTTTTTTTTTTAAGGTTGTATTAAAAAAATTTCGCTTTTTTAACGGTTGATAAGCAGGTTGTTAATTGGCTACGAAAACTTTTCTTTTTAGGTACGTTTTTCATTGCCTTTTCTATATTGGAAAGAATGAATATTAAATTGTCTTTCTGTTTATATTTATGATTTTTTTCTTTCAGTTAACACGAGGCACTGGAACGCAGGTTTGTAAACAAGTAGGAGGATATGCAAATATACCTTCAAGGATGCGTCACGTTCGCTTGCTACTGTTCATATCTTATTATTTATTCAAAGCCCTTTACACCGGCGACTTATCCGCAGACTTACACGCCTCTGAATCATTCACATGAATATATTTGTGAAATACTCGACAAAAATAACAATTTTTTTTATATTTTTTGAGTCGACCAAAGGCTTCTCCTGATGGCAAGTAATAAGCTTGTTTATAACAACGCGACAATGTTAAGATGCACCATACAGAACCATATTGCAATTGTTAAGTCTCGTTACCCCAATAATTTCACTAGAATACAGCACCATTAAAACCGGAACATAGAAATTAGTAAGGTAAAGAGATTTAACCTCAAACTGTATACCATCTTAACCTGTGCCAAGTTATCGGCAAGCGTATCACTTACCATTAAGTCAAAAAAGGAAGCTTTGATCGTTGTAAAAACCTTTATTAGAATCCTATTACTAATATTGATTATCAATTGATGATGATGAAAAGAGTTTTTTTATAATTTCTTTGTCTTTGTCTATGTATTCTTCTTCTAAGTCGTACTTCCTCATAACTGAGGGTCACGGTCATTATATGTAGTGAACCACACGACGACTTCCTTGTCAGTTATAATAGAGTGGTGTTGCCATTGCCTTCACCTTCTCCATTCCAAGTACTAGTTCGACCACGGATAGTTATCACATAGGTATGTAGGTTTCCTTACTATGTTCTCCTTCACCGTCAGAGCACGTGGTATTAGTTGGTGTTATACCAACTGCACATAAATTGAGAAATTCAATGGTGCAGGCCGGTGTTCAAACTACTAGGCTATCACAGCTTATGTTTATGTATTAGACTATAAAAAGATCAGGTTTTATTTAATGACTACTGGTAATTAATGAGTTGAGGTTATAAAAGCCTCGGCTTTGGATACTGGGCTAGTTAATAAATCATTCAAACAGGAAAACCATTTTAATGTTCCATTTACATATGCGAATGAAAATTGTGGGGATGTGGTTAATTAATTATCCTAATTAGTTCGAGATGAGCCGACAACATGATCAAGGCGTTCACCTGATGGTAAGTGATACGCATGCCCATAATTTTTTTTCGGGTGATGTTGCCCTCGGCCACTACTATCGCCACGAAGTCTTCATCGGTCCCAGAGCTCGCGAACCCGGACTCCGCGAGCTGAATTATGTTTATAAATAAATAAGAGAGGTGAAAGCCAAGAGAAAAAGGATGAGGGGATAGTCGAAAAGATAGACAGAGATATAAGTGGGAAGAGAAAGGGGGGTCTATTAAGTGAGCACAGGGCAAACGACAAGCGCGAAGTGGTCTCGTATTTTGTCGTAGCACACTGTAGGTGCTGGGGAGAAACACAGAACAACTAGGGATGTGCTGAGGTGCGGTTCAGGGAGGCACCGGTGAGTTCCGTAGGAGATCCCGGGACCTTCCGCAATGCAAAGAAAGTGACCACCGATGGGGTTTTAGTGGGTATAAATCCCACATAATCCTGACTCTCCCTCCAGAAGCAGGGTATCTTTTGAAGATTTCTCCCGCGACAAAAAAGGCGTTCCCCTTCGTGATGTGGGTAAGGACCTTGATTATCTGTTATTCTTTCTACTTTTACCTTTGCTTTCTTTTATCTTTTCCCATTATATCGCTTTCATTCCTCATATTATATTCTTTTACCCTCTATACATTGTTCTTATTCTTTCGTACATCGCCTCTCAGACTAAATTCGTAGCATTTTTACCGTAATTTCTTATTTTATAATGTATTTTATATAAGTAAAATTTAAGAAGGAGAAGAAAGCTTAGGCAATAGGATGAAGGAAGAGTCAAAGAGATGGACAGAAATATAAGAAGGAAGAGAAGGGGAGAGATAATCGAATAGATACTTATGTGTATAAACTAATTAATTAACTAACCTAATTTAATACTCGGAGTGCGTAGCTTTAATGATAATGATTATTATTATATATATACTGGACTAACACTTGATATCTTTCACCTAATATTAAGTAATAAAGAGACTGAATGGTGAAACTCATTCATATAGAATATTTCGACCCTCATATATTAATTAAAAACCATGACAGATTTATTATTGGTGGAGGTTGGACAGAATAATAAAAATGTTTTACTAACCAAATCACACAAGCTATGAATTATGAAATTGTTATATAATAAAACCAAAAACTTTAGTTTTATTTAATTCTTCTAAGCGACGAGATGGTTACCTGAGGGTTAGGAAGACGTTTGTATATAACAATACAGCGCTAGTTAAGACGGTATATAAAGTACCACATTACGCTTGTCGCCTTGAGACAAGAGGTGTTAAGTTTCTTTACCAGTAATTTCACTTGCTTACAATCTTTTTAACTGGAACACAGTGATGTTTGCATAGTACTGGCAGCTGAAGTATAGTAAACTACTACCAGTAATAGTACTTTATGTTATTATATATGTATTATTATATATATTATAGTTTATATATTATATAAAAATAGACTAAGTACTTAATTACTTAAGATACTAATAACATTAAAGGATTTAAATGCGTCTGTTAAGTAAAATGTAACTTAATGGGCCGTTTGAATAATAGATTAGTTTTAAGTGAAGAGCAACAACAACACATCAATGTATATATCGTCCTACCACAAAGGTAATTTGTGATGCTACACGATAATATTAAACATTACTGGAAGAAGGTGACCGTCTAGGATGGTCACCATCGCAGTTAACAACAGTAAGAAAATAAAATTATGGACTAGCTAATACATACAAAAGAGTTTGTGCATTGTTGTATTAACGTCATTAGTAGACTAAAGTAACCGGCTTATTATGTATTAAGCTAACAAATAAACTTAACGATAATCGCTAAATAAATTAAATAGATTAATCAAAAAGTCTCTCCTATTTTGCAACTTAATTCAATAACTTATTTCTAGCTTAATCGCTTTTGAAACGTAAAACAAATTTGTTGTTGATTATAGTGGTACATCGTCTATCGTTCGCAAGATAATATAATAATACCGCCGGATATACGGCAGCCAGTTCCTAATTAAGTCTACTTCAGACCGGTTAAAAAAAAAAATTCAGAGCTCTCATGAAAATTAGTTTACAACGGGACAATGTGAATTTGCATTTTCAATGTTCTTGAGTGCACTCTCTGACTGCGTCTTTCAGCTTTAATTTAACTGTACTGCGGTATCCGGCGACACTCCTCCAGAAATGGTGCTTTAATAAAATAAAAACTTATTTTCTTCCACTATTTCATTATGTTCGGTATAGTTACATCCCTATATGGCGGTAGTTGCACCCATATTTTTTTTATTCTTCTCTCCTCGCATCAGCGGGTAGTGGTGAAATACCCTCGCCAATCAGATGGCCGTATGGGCTGGTGC
>DWLS01007590.1:0-10597 GCA_018246255.1 Pachliopta kotzebuea | reverse complement strand
ATAAGACGTCACTACAGTTATTCTATGAATGAGACAATAATATCTATTTGTTGACTTTACTTAACCTTCTTGGATGTGAAGATTCCGACGAACTTCAGGCTACTTCTCAAATACTGATATATAAGATTTTTTACATTGATATTCATGCTAGTTACACACTTGACTCTGTGCATATGAGACCTAGTGCACAATTCATGGTATGTAAATGTAGCCTAGTACACATGTGCATCTGTACCTTTGCGAACAAGTGACGTAATGAAAATAAAGCGTAGTGCATAAGGTGTACATAATTTTAATCGGTTGTTGGTCTAAATTAGTTGTGTCTTAGTAGTCAATGAGTTAGGAAACATTTAACGCGGTATCTTTGGGATATTTCACCTGATGGTAAGTGATATGCTTGCTGATGATACCTTGGCGCTTGTTAAGATGGTATACACAGCAGCATATTGCACTCGCCTTGAAACATAAGTTACTCAGTCTCCTTACCTCTGTAAATTCACTATCTTAAAATTCCCTTCAAATCAAAACACAGTAATGTTTGTACAGTACTCTTTGGCAGAAGAAATAATAGCGGGAGCTGCATATATAGGTTTCCTGCTCTAAAAGTAGTTTCTATATAATCTAGCCATAAATTTAAATGAAAATCGAAAGTCAGCTAAAATAAACATGGCAGATGATTTAAAATCTTTGCGAGCTCATTGTATTGACTAGAAATAGAATGTCTTTCACCACTTGCCAAGGGTATGGTTTAAGGTCATTGGTCATTTAATAATAAAGCAGAACAATTGGGGTATGGAAGTTATGAAAATACATTTTTTTATCCCACCTTTGGAGTAAAAGTAATCTCTTATCTCGTTTCGTGTCTGAATAATTCAGTTTCTCTCTTAACTTAATTTCTTGGATCCATTCCGAGGCCGTAGGTTGTAGTAGTTTTTTTTTTATTTATTTATTGTACACACAAAAAACAGAAAGATACACATAAATACATTGATGAAAGTACAAAAGGTGAGCTTAACCCTAAAATAGTTTTCTTCCAGCAGACCTGTGAAGAAAGTAAATTAATGTAAAATATAGATCAAGCAGGTGTATATAATACAATAGAAGGGAATATGATTAGAGATAAAGACAAGAGTTCGGAAATATTATTACATAAAATATTAACAAAGAATATTTATTTATAAATTAATAGAAGGAAAATGAAAATCTTTGATAAATTAATAAAAACGACAAATACATAAACAGAAATAAATAGGAATATGTATAATAGATTCTATGCAGATAGCGAAAGGAAACACTTTTTCACTTTCGTCCGAAAAATATTAAGGGATAGACTAGCGCGTATATCGTGAGGAAGCAAATTCCAAAGTTTAATAGCTCTCACAGTAAAAGATTCGTTATAGCCTCTTGAAGAATGAAGCGGCGTTTTGAGAAGAGATTTGAAGCTACGACACTGTACTGTTTTTTATTCTAAACCTTCGTAATAATATCACCGTGATATTAAGGGTTGTGAAATCGGTACTGCTATCTGTATAGGTGAAATGTATTATCATTTTCGATCTAAAGTCGCAGTTAATAAAATAATTATAATTTCAAATATTATATTCTACTAGTCTCTTTTTATTACATGCTTTGAGTAGACCATGGGTGCGGGGTTATTCTAACCAACCTTTTACTAAACGTCCAATGACATTGTAGTTTTGATATCGCGTCTCTAAAAAGCAACCTATATTTTTTTCTATATATACAATACAGAATATGTAACAACAGCTTCAGACCCAAATATTTCTAAAACGGTTAGAAATTTAATGGTTCGCTAGTAGGTCTTCATTATCGAAGACAGTCTAGGTAGGTCAGAGCACTGTGCTAATATTACTGTGTTCTGGTTTGAAGGGTGTTGTGTACTAGTGAAATTACTGAGGTAATGAGACTTAAGATCTTATATCTCAAGGCGACGAACGTCACGTTATCGATCAACGGATTACTTACCATCAGGTGAATGCCTTGCTCATCCCATCGCAAAGTACCATAAAAAAAATAAAGCGTCGAGAACTGCTGCTTTATCTCATGTAGTCGTGATCGTTGTTAAGAAGGAATAATTCTTATTAGCATAAAAATAAAAAAAAACCCTCATCAATAAGAATATATACTTTATTACATTGGAACACAAGTGTAACGTTATAACTAGACGGGTAAATATAAACACTATCTCATCACCGTTCGGCTGCGAGTTCGAGTGATCATCATCAAAATTGAGCCAAAACCGTGACAATTGACAGAACGACTCCATTCACCTTCAACGAGTTATAGGAACCTGTTCACACTGTCACCACCAAATTCATTAATCAAAAAAAAAAAACAGCGGTAGTCGTTTCCCGTGTGAACAGGCTTTAAAGGCATCTTGTGAATAAAAAAAAAAACAATTAAGTACAACTCCGTATAAAAAAAATATAATAGCAAATCAATACACAAATGTTAAATATAATAAAGAAAACAAAACACTTGTAAACAATACCGCCGACAAGTAATTATTTACGCAATGAGTAGTAAACATGTCGTAGTAAAAAAACTTTTAGTAAATCATGATTCGCGTAGGTAGCTAAGTATCAGAACAAAGACAAATGATATCATCAGCTGATGACGCCCACTTCTGGACTAATGATTTCCACACTTATCAGTCCTGCTGTACAAATTTTTTAATCGCAGATATTCCCATTGATCTACAAAAAAAATCTTCATCTATGAGTTAAAGTTCAATTTATTTATTAGTTATAATTGTATCTGAAGGAACGGCTGAAGAATGGATCCCTTCTGATAAATCGACGACTCATGAGTTGATGTCAACTACGGAATTTATTAGTGAAGGTCTGTATCCAGCAGCGATCAAAAATGTTGGAGATGATGATGATGATGATAACCTACTAATAGCTGTGTCCTTTAAATACCAATTATATAAGACTCAAATAAATCTCATTCATCGTCCAAATAATCACTACAATGTCAGTATCCGGGTACCATTTAGACTTGCACGTACAAAGACCTGTGTCTAAACCACATTTCAATATCGTTAGTCAAAATAATGTTAAGTATCTTATGGTTTTAGGTTCAGCATTTTCAGTTGGACTCAAAAAAAACTTGGTTAAATCCCTCTTCTGTTATTGTTTGATCCGATGCTTCTAAAATCAACATTGGTCCCAGCAAAGTTTAAGTAATGTTCACTTTATCTTATACTCCTATTGGTTGATATTCTCAAGTCGCACTATCTTCCAATTTTAAGGCGTCAAAATCATGATCAGTCCATAGAGGTCCTCTACAGTCCAGCGTTTTTATATCAAGTGGTTTCCCATGATTCACAAGATCATCGATCTATCTTATGAAGTGTCTACCAACAGGAATGTAAAGAACTATTGTTGAAAGTAAAAAATTGTAAACATTAAAATACGTGTCCCTGAAAAATTCGAGACTAAAAAAATCATTGTAAAGTAATATAACATAATCATGATTGTAATTAGACATAACAATTTATTAGATATCTATAGTTTTTTCTCCTTGATATCTAGATCTAAAGTTGATATGTGCATACATAGTCTTAACACTAGCCAATGTATCACTTAGTAGTCATACGTTAAATATTCTTAAAGTACTAAGAACTAAATTAAGCTCGAAACACTAAACATAACTTTGATCCAAATAATATATCTTTAAAAAACGGTCAATACTACACTACATCTCCAATCTTGAATATACAGTGAAGGTGGGTAAAGCAATTGATAAGAGTTGTCATGTAACAAACAAAAAAAAAAATTTAGGAGCCAACATTAAGGAAGCTATATTTCATCAGAAGTTCCAAAAACTTGAGAAATGTGTAAAAAAAAACAAAATAGTTTAGAACAAAAGTTAATCATATAGTTCACTTAATGGAGTTACACAAGGTACAATCTCAGCCCTTTACTCTTCACAATTCAAATGAATGGAATGATTTCATAATTTCTCAAATTTAATAGTGTATACACATATAACATATCTAGGATTCTTTATCATATAGATGTAAGCTAACAGGAGATTCTAGGCAAATTGTCTTTAGTACCGGAATGCATTGATCTATATACTAACTTTTAATGAAAAGAAATTTAACAAAGTATATATATATAATTCTAAATACATCAAGTTTATCAAAAATTCTAGTTTGTGGTTGAATCAGGCAGCACCTTCCATAGGAAGCGATAATGCAGTTAATCAAATAAGTGAATTGTAAATGTCCTGCACTCTTATTGACTAAGGAAAAAATTTAAACCTTGTATAATTATTAAATTTGTAGAGGTCCTTGGGGAACGTCATGTCATCATAATCAGGGCTGACAATGATAACTATGAAATATTCAAAACTGAATAAGTTACTAAGCTAGTGTTTAACTACCACAGACAAAACTATCCCTTAACAAAAAGTGGAATCATGTTTCAGCTTTAACCTATTTAAATAAAAAAGAAAACATTTTCAATAATACAGAAAGAAAACATTAATTTCATGAGAGGGCAGGTCGTTCCGAAACAAAGACTACGAGCTAAAGCTAGAACAAAATGGATGGATTTCCTCACATACCTACGACTAATTTATTGTCCAATTTCATTAAAAAAATCAACTGTCTAATAGATAATAATAAAGTTACTTCATAATTTATTAAAAAATTAACATTTTTTTATTTAATACTTTCAAGGAATGCATCATAGGAAGTATATGTGTATAACATGATTTATTAGTCTAGTTCTCAGGCCTCATATAACTGTCAACAGAAACATCATCTAGTATTTTTTTATTGTTCCACAATGTCAAAATAAATTATTGATCTGTGTAACGACTTCAAAGATAAACATCGATTGCTTTTTATCTTAGAGTTATTTAAATTTTACTTATCTAATTCTCCTATATTTCATTTCATCTGCAATGAAAGTACCAGTAAGTAAAATAGATTGCTTACCAAACGATTACTGCGTATCATAGATGTACCAATACTGACACCGACTAAGGTTATTTTTTGCACTTTCATCGCAATTTACACAGATTATATAAATTATTGCCATATTCAAATAAATACTACAGACGAGTAGTTGAGCCAATTATAAATAGTATAGGCACTAATGGAAAATCGACAAATTTTTTTTACCTTGACTGTGTTTCTTTATTTGCATTTATTAAAAAAATTGTTTGTTTATAATCTATCATACTATAAATTCCGTTTTTATATGGAATTCTTTTTAAATAAAAAGAAAGAATATAAATAAAATAAAAACATCAAAGGAACATATTACTATCTATGGTCTTACCTGGATCACTACCCAAATCGATTTGTCAAGGTAAAAAAAAATACATCATCTATTACTTTAAATGGTCATAAACCAATGCTATTAATTATTACGCATTTCTACCTGTTCGTTTAAAGTCAATCCACACGAGATGTTGGCCCTTATTTACTTGACGCCGCAGTAGACAATTTTTACATTAGTCTCTTATTTAATACTATAATTGGTTGCCATATCAAAAAAAGACATGTCATAATTGCTATACGTAAAAAATACTTTGTCTAACGATAATCGAATTATATTTAACACATTTAAATACATACTTTTGAATTTTTTTAATAGTTTCTCTCAATAAATTTATATGAACATAGACTAAAAAATGTATTGTATATCTTCTCTATGCTCATATAATTTAAAAATAATTTAATCATATAGTTAACTAATATTTAAGGCACTTAACAATATTGTATTATAAACATTTTTCCGGAATTTAGGAATCTTATGAGGTTTACAGCCATTTTTTATAAATTTCAGGGGTTCGACCGTAACAAGTAGACAATTATTACCATATACAGTCCTGCCAGTAATATTGTATCATTCTTGTAATTTTTAGTTCGTTGATTTTAGAAAAGTAACTATATATAAATGTATAAACCATTGGTGATTTTAATATATAAATATTTTTTGAAAAAATCATTAAATTTCGAATTGTTCCGAATATATATATGTATATATAATCATGTGGATTCACCTTAAATACAATAAGACTCCATTGCATTAATTATTGCTAACTCTTATATGCGACATTGTGACGTCTAACGTGATATATACTATTTTGACACATATCCTATACTATATATATAACTAGGCGCACAATTGTCTGTTAAGTACCAACTCGCCGATTTCGGTGATTATCAATATATATGGAATGATCACTTGCACTGCACCATTGGAATAATGATTCGGAGAGTCATGTGGTGCGATTTTAACACCATCAGCTCAGGTGTTTGGGTTCGGAATCGCCTGCATCCTCGCGCGTCGATACCTGTTCAGTATGTACTAGAGGTGTAGGACCTGGCCGTCGTCCTTCGCTGGGAGGGTGTGCGCGAAGCCGGAGGGCTCTGGATGATCTTCCAAGGTCACTGCTGTAAGGTCTACTATCTCGTCTTGTTCGTCTTGGTCAAATCTGAAATTGAAAAAGAAATTTTTATGATTATTTTAAATCTACCTTCATAACAGCATTGCTGTTTGCTGATTATATGAGAGACAGAGTATTCAGAAAGCTTCACCTTCTGCGTTACTTTCACTGAACATCACCTTAAATTGTGATCAGTTATGATTGATTGATAATTGATATTAATCATACTGTAATTGAAGTAGTAAAAAATGAGAGGAATAGCTCACCGGTCATCGTCCTGATCGCTGGAGGGCTGTGAATGTCTGGAGACGGTCTCGGCGGGCGGAGGTCCGGCGCGCTGGTTCGCCGGCCGGACTGTTATAATAAGATTTGAGGAGTTCGCCACCATCATATCCGTTACCTGGAACACCGAGAGCACACGAGAAGTTATTTATTTAATAATAAATTTGCATATTACTGCTTGGCTTAAGAAGTTGCAGTTTTATCTAACTGGATACACACCTGGTCGAGTGTTTTATTGGACACGTCGATGCCGTTAACCTCTAGGACTTCATCGTTGACGCCCAGCAGCCCAGTCGATTCTGCCAGACCTCCAGGAACTAGTCGCGATATGAAGATACCCGGGGACCGTTCCACCCCGTTCGGTGTAACTCGCACGGACGTGCCGTCTCTGTGGGAAGACATTTAGGAACATTATTATATGAACAACCGGTTACTGTTTGTCTTCAGCATCACAGTTCTCAGGTAGATGAAGGGATGAAAGGACAATGTGATGTACTACGATGAAAGTTAGCCACTGCTACTTTAAAAATATATAAAATTATGGACTATCCATAACAAAGTAAATATTATGTAGCTTTAGTGATAAGAGACAATTTTATATATGATACAAACACATATTATTGTATCATACAAATTAAAGGTTTGATTGAAAGTGTGTATCGAGTCCCACACACCTCATGGGTCCCAAGCCAACCTCACCTGCTCGTGGTGCACTCTGCTAATTAATAAATAAGCCTCTGGCTCCCCACAAACCTACAATAGGTCCGCGTGGTGGTAGATAGCCCAAATTACCCCACTATTAGGGGAAGCCATAGCCCAGCTTAGGATGTCTATGGGTTGATGATGGCGATGAAAGGTTTGAATCAAGCTCATCATCACATTGAATCAGCATTTTATACTAGAAAAAGATTTTAAATACCTTATGAAAAATCCCAAAGGTCTGTCCGAACCATGCTTGAGGAGTTTCACCCTTCTACATGTCTCCGGTACTATGTCCACGTCGATAATGGCTGACACCTGGAAACGGATAATGCATACAAATTAAAATATATACTACATACCTGGGTATTATTTTATATAACTTATAAATCCTTTCTTTCAAATAATAGAATGAAATGAGAGTATCATATTGTATTGTATGGGAGTGTAAGGGGAACGACCCTCTCACGGGACCCAAGTATACCTCACTTGCTTCTTGTTGCACCTTGCTAACCAGCAATGAGCCAGCATGGTTGGAGATGACCTAAAATCTCTCATTATTGGAAGGGGCCTATGTCTAGCAGTGGACATATATCTGCTGATAATGACATTATATAAAATAATTTAATAAATTATTCGTTGAAACTGTGTTCTTGTAACTCGGAGGTCTCAACTTTGATGAACCAGACCACTTTCCTCTTACCATATTTGCTATCATACTTATTCAGTTCCAGTTGTTAATAATATTAAAAGTTGGCGACTTTAACCAGGAGATGTTCCATTTCTCATTGAGTATTTTTATGGTACAAAATATATTTACCATTCTAAAGTCGTGAGGATTGGAGATAGCGAGACCCTTGTTCTTAGCAGGTGTTCCGCTCAGTATCGACGAGATTATGTTCCTCGGCCGCATTGTGCCGTACCCGTTGAGTTCTTCGAGACTGTCCCCTGGAAATGAAGAAGTCAAAATATTATTAGATAAACTTGACCCGCAGAGGGCTTTAAGCAGCTAACTGACAGGGGAAATTCCAAGTTATACGGAGTTGGTTTTGCCCTTTTTTATGGTGAAAATCGGCAAACGAGCGAACAGTTCAAATGATGGTAAGTGATCCCTGACGCTCATGGACACTCGTAGCACT
The DNA here is from genome assembly GCA_018246255.1 of Pachliopta kotzebuea. Lineage (NCBI taxonomy): Eukaryota > Metazoa > Arthropoda > Insecta > Lepidoptera > Papilionidae > Pachliopta > Pachliopta kotzebuea. The sequence continues at coordinate 2,045 of DWLS01007590.1, read as the reverse complement.
CGGAGTCGTGGCTGTGTTGCTAATCTTGAAGGAGGAAGCGGGATGCTATTATCGAGATCCTTTTATGACTGAAGCGAAAAGTCACTCTGACCAAGTCACAAGAGATAATTTGATTTGAAGCATAACTATGACAAGTAGGGATGTGAGTGATCCAAACAAACCTCACCTGGTCGTGGTGCAGCCTGCTAATCAACAAACGAGGCTCTAGCACCCTACCAAATCGCATTGGGCTAAAATGGAGAAAGACGGTCCAAATGTAGGAGGCTTATATCCAGCAGTGGACGTTTATTGAATGATTATAATAAACCCTATAAATCGGTAAACAGTAAGTTCGCACAGTACTGTTTGTGTTGCAATAGGAGCTGCGGCGGTACCTAGAAGATCTCCTGCAACAGAGACCTAGCAGCAGTAAACTGTATGTTAGTATCGTTTTTTTTATTCTTTATTGTAAGACCATTAATCAAATAAGCTATACAATAGGCAGGCATAATGGCAGCAGGCATTCTCTACCAGACAACCTTTGGATAGGTGATATTTGGTAGGTACTAAATTTATGAATGAATAATATACATTGTTGAATGAATGAATAATATTCGTTTTATATTATTCATTCATTCATTTATTAATAATCATCATGACGGTAATGATACATTTCTAAATCTCTAATCTATGCCCTAAGTGCAAGTTCATTTAGATCAGTGATTTCGAAGTGGTCTATATTGATCTCTAGGGGTCTATGAAAATGGGGCTCCACGATAGTGGATCTCAACACATCCTTCTCACTAAAAATATTGACTTATTGCTTATGTTATTTTATTTATAGTTTGTTTTATGTTACGTATATTTTACATAACAGATACAAAATTTTATTTTGAATAGTTTTAATTTAAATTCAATTAATACATTTATAAATTAACATGTGTTTTTACTTTAAGTTTTTAACACTAAACTTCACTACAGTTAGAAATTAACAGGAAATCAATATCAGGTAAGTATCAGTCTACACAACACGGAAAAACATGGCAAGGGGTCTACGACATGAAAAAGTTTGGGGAATTCTGATTTAGATTATAATCAGTCATTTATCCAGTTCAATCAATATTACTATTTGCTAATAATAAAGCAGTAAGAATATTTTAAATATGATAAAGTATTAATTAGATAAATGTTTCAACACAGACGTCTCCTAGTTATCAGTTACAAGTAACAGACGTTGAATTGTACGAATGCATGTTAACAAACAGGAAGCCGGTGAGGCCAAGGATCGCGTTACACTGCAACGTGAACAATGTGGAGCTGTGTACATATGCGAAGCTTTTACTACTGAAGCAATCCGGAATCATATACTACTAGTAGTTGCCCGTTGCATTCACAACTAAAAAATAATAAAAAATTAATACATTCATAACGTTGTTACTATAGATATATATAGCATATGTCAGCCATTGAGTTGGCATAGCGACGTCCCTTTTTACAACATATGTATGACAGAGATTTTTGAACTATATTTACGAGTGGGAACGTAATCGAAAGTTCTCATGTATATTGTTTGAATACTAAATACCTATTGTCAATTTTGCTTTGACTATGATTTAGACGAAGCCGTAATAGCCTAGCGGTTTGAAAGTATAACACTAATATCACTTGCTCTAACGGTGAAGGAAATCGTGAGGAAACCTGTATATCTATATGATGACCATCCGCGGTCGGACTGCCATATGGAATGGAGAAGACAATGGCAACATCACTACATTATAACTGGCAAGAGTCGTCGTGTGGTTCACTACATATTATGACCTCTTAGTCATGAGGAAATACAACTTAGAAGAATAAATGATTTAGTGAAGCGTGTGTCAACAAGTAAGATTAACCAAAATGAAACTTGACATTAATATTGAGGTGGGTACGGAGATGGTCCTCAGCCATATCCGGTTTTGATTCGTCAACCGGATGTGATGCTGAAAGTCACTAACTACCACAACTATGCCATATATCTAATATTATTCTAATACAAATATGTTCCCCGTATAAAAATTACTATTTAT
>DWLS01007589.1:0-10598 GCA_018246255.1 Pachliopta kotzebuea | reverse complement strand
TGTATGTCAATATGTTGCATGCCGATAAATGATTTTCTTTTTTTCTCTCTTTCTTTAGAATAATTTGAAAAAGACCGTTGAGATCCTGTTATAAACATTAGTGTACCTCCCAAGCAAGCTCCAAATGACAATGCCCAAATTAGAGGCGCCATCGGAAGTTCCAGTTTTGTGTTGGACCCCAGCGTGGTAACCACGCGCACCATCATCGTTGTAAGCGGTATGTTGTCCACAAAAGCCGAACTTACACCAGACACCTGTACAAGAAATATTAATCTATACTAATATCGGTAATAAATTCGAAAGTGTCTTACTGTCTTGATCATTTCTATTGTAGTTCTCAAAAGAGGTAACGCGACATTTTATCGCATTAATTTCCTGAAAGTGGAGATATGAGTGATGAAAGTTTGTAATGTAAAATAATAATTCCTCAAAATAAAAAGGATCAATGTATATCATACATACGTCAGTGTGTATGACCAGGTCATTCATCTGATTTGAAAATTTCACAGACTTGAAGTTTTAACCAAAAACGGTTTGCAGTCGTCGTTTGTCCATGTTTTTTACCCACAAAACAAGAAGGAGCGCCACCGCCGACCTGGCACCTTTGGGCATCCACATGATGATAGCCTCCGTGTGCATACCGATGAAGCCAATCAATCCCAGCTTAGATAAAGCCTGGAAGCAACAGTGTGTATTTAGCAACTTAATAAACAACAAAAATATAATCTCTAGTTTCACGATAAAGGCTGACAAACATTTTAGAAACCAAAATAAAAAGGATTACCTCCATTAATACAAAAAGTGAAGCGAAAAAAAGTAACGTGGACCATTCTACCCGATGGAGTATAGGTTCTATATCCTGTCGGTCGATCAGTGTTAGCAGCAGGATTGCTCCGAGGAGCGCCGTCCAGCCCAGAGACACGCGATCTACGGAATAAAAAACTGTAAAAACCTAAACGTCATGAAGAAGTCAGATTTGCTGACGAAATTTAAACTAGTGAAGACGACGAAGCGAGTGATTGGAATAAATCTGGCTCTTTTATATTGTATATGTTTAACCCTGCATGCTCTGCATTCCCTCATGAACTATTGATTTCAAGGTATAATTTGCTACTCACTGAGCTCAGGAAAAGCGTGCAGGAAGAAGACGACGACGACGAAGCTGATGGCGATCAAAGCTTTAACGAAGAGCACTAAGTCCCGTATTTTGTACTGAAAGAAAACACATTCGAAGGAAATTTATGGGTTTTTATATCTAGAAACCTTTACACAGCGACCAGAACGCTCCGGAGCACCTATGTGAATAGCCAGAACATAGCAATGGAGATGGTTAGACGGACAGGTTCGGTAAAAATCTCCTACTAACATAAGTCGCAGTAGTTAAAATTTAATGTATTTTTTAAATCAATGTCAAGTGTTATATGACATACTTTAACATAAGTAATATATTATTCTTTAGCTCGAAAAATATGATATACTATTACCCTCTTTTTAACTAAATTCATTGTCTAATCTCTCTCAAAGTAGACCGTAGGTTTAGAAATGGTCGCGGGAATACAATTTCGATCGGTATGAAGATCCTTGAAAGACATGATTACATAAACATTTTAGACTTTTTATATGAAGTCATAACAACTGTACTTAATATATACTTCTCAATCAATCTTACTTTTTGCTTCAATTCTATAAGGGTACTCTGGAACACTTCGTCAGGAAATACGGTTTTGACGCTCTCCTTCTCCATGGCTGCCAGCTTGACATTTAATTCCATCACCTTTTCATCCAGTCGTTCTCTTGCTGCTTGTTGTTCTTTTTTCGCAGATGACAGAGTTTCCTTAGTGTGACGACAGATGGAGATTTGATGGCGAAGATCTGTATATGTATATGACAATGTCTGCTTAATAAGCAAAGATAGGAAAACAAGTAAAAATAGGATCCTCTCATAGGAGATCATAGCTAAGGAACTAGGAATTACAACAAAACGTGCAACAACAATTCTGGCTTCAATTAGCAACCTAATTTAAAACTTGGTGCCTCGACATGAATATCATCGTGGATTTTCTGCAGTGAGGCTTAAATAAGAAGATGAAGTGCTGGTGATAGAACAAAGATTTTGATTGATGTGGTAATGAGCTGATATGTAAACATCTAATTTTTCTAATATCAAACTACATAATTGATCACCAGTTAGCCTGTGTGAATCTATTAATATAAATACCTTGTACGTCTCTCGGCACGTGCAACAGCAATTTGCTGGCATCTCTGTATAAATAGCGGAGCTGGTAGTAGGTCTGTAAGCACACTAAAAGTATCCCAGGCAACATGTGAACAGTGAAATTTGTGAAATGTATACCCTGAAAATAAATAAAAACTGGTATGAGAAGAATGTTAGAGAACGTTTTGGGCGAATCGTCACCATGTTAACTCTTGTCCGTCGAATAAAGTATTGGGGAGAAAAATTGGGCTGGACATAAATTAGATGAAAACACGGATTCGCACTTTGTTTATAATATAGACTAAAACCTGTACCTGATTTGATATTTCTGTTGAAAGCAAACTTCTAATAGCAGAGATATAAACCTAGAATAACTATGAATAGGTAGTTAATCTCATCAGCAATCGTTGCATTATTATAAAACCACTTACCGACTGCACTACAGCTTTGTTGGAAGCGATGATAATGTTGGGCGGATCGCCGACGGGAGTGGCGGTGCCGCCGATGTTGCTGAATAGCACCATCGACGTAAGGATAGGTATCGGGTGTAAGTTCATCACCTTGCATAACCTTATGAACAAGAAACATTTTTATATCACACGACCAACCTATTTCTCTTAAATTTTTTTTCTGAAATTGATTTAAAGTTAAATACCTTTTACTCTAGTTAACTTGAGCCATCGGGTGGAAGGGTTTTTAAAAACTACATGCTTGTGACTACTGCCCCAAGCTATGATGTTAAGTTAATAAAAACTGAGAGAGAACTGATTTTATTTGGTAATATAAGCTTCTTATATACTAATCTTATACAATGAGTCCTTAAGGCTAGTTTATCAACAACATGTGATTAATGGGTCTGTTATCCGAGTGTAACAGATTTATATTTCAGTTTATCTGTAAGTGTTTTCTTTGTACATTGTTGGCCTTTCTCTTATGACAACATAACTCTCTTGTAAAAGAAATACTTTTATTAATTAAATCAATTGAACTTAGTTACACTTTTTGTATTTTAAACTATTATCTAGTCGTATTGTTAATTGTGGGATAGAACATACCTGATAGTGACTGGAGTAATGAGCATCACGGTGGTGACGTTATCAAGGAACATTGACAGCAAGGCGGTCAGTGCGCACAGCAGCGACATCATAGGCCACACACTGCCCCTCGTTACCTGGTGATGAATATGAAAATGACAATATAAGTAGAGTAGAAAGTCTACAATGTATCTGAAGAAATAAGATTAGGATACCTGTTATAGAATCATATAGAAATGGATTGATGACTATGTCATAGGTACCAGAAGGTATAAAGTTTATAAAAATAATATTGTACCTCAAAAGTGAAAACAGCCAGGAAATCAAACACTCCGGTTTCGGACGCTATGGCGACGAGCACCATCATACTGAACAGCAGCAACAACGTCTCTACATCCAACCAGGATATCACCTCGGCTAAAGATGGTCTTTCGCCTATTAGTGCTAACACTGCCAATGACGTCGTGGCTACGATAATGGCTGCCATAGTTCTGTTGATAATCTGGATCACAAACAATTTATTAGAGTTCAACCTGGCCAAAGATTTTGAAATAATTTCTCTGATGAGTGGTGTCTAGAAAGCTATATACTACAGACCATGATCATTATTTTCATCGCAAACCTACTTTATTTCCAAAGTATGCTAATTTTAAGAGTGATGTAGTTGTTTATTCTTCAACTTTGATTTTCTTTTTAAGAATATAAACCTAAAGCTCTTATTTCGAAAATTTTACGACAAAAAGATGGTGATTTGCCGTGGGGTCATCCACTGGCGATTAGAAAACTTGATGTAGTCTTTTTTTAAGTTTTAAACAAGTAATTTCCACTACATTCACTTACATTCACTTCATATACATATAATATTTAAACTAATCAAATACATTATATTTGAAATTTCGGGCGCTGTAAATCCGACTCGCCCGCCAAACATGACTATTAAGCCAAAAACCTTCTTTTTCATAAATTCGAATTGTGTTTTGCCGAAAACAATACATAACTAAATAAGTTGATTAAAAAAAAGGAAAGTTGATGAAATTCCGCAAACCTCGAAAATAATTAATGTATATAAACAAGCGAGAAGGATACAGGAATAGAGGACTCCGCTGGCAACATCTATAGCATCCTCCTGGCAACTCATAGACAAGGGGACCGTGTTACTTGTGGTGGACTTCATGCGGATCACGTAAGCGATTGACGCACTGGAGCTTGAGGGGATGGAAGGTAGAGCGAGCCTGCGAGACCGGGTCTCCGCTTCGCTCAAATCAAGATTCTCTTCTGGTACAAGTAACAAGGACCATTTGTTTGACATCTAAAAATTTCATTACCTTATTTAATAATTTTGGTTATTCTTCCAAGAAGGTATAAGAAAGAGAGTTAACATTTTGATCCCTAAAATAAGATACTACGGTTTCTTTCAGACCACATAGTATTTGTACGCAAGAATTGCATGACGCAATTCATCCATCCTCTTTCCACCACAGGACGACAAGGCGCATGGCGAGACTCCATCCTTATGTTGGGCACATCCACAGTTTACGCACAAAGAGGTTCAGCTCCTCGTTTCTAATAAGAACAGCTAAGGAGTGGAACAACTTGCCGGCGTCTGTGTTCCCGTACAATTACAATATGGACGTCTTCAAGAGTGAATAGGCATTTGCTAGGTTAATGCGCTTTACCATCATAAACCACATCCTCACTTAACACCAGGTGGGATCGTGGTCAAGCATTAACCCGTAAGTAATAGAAAAAAATTATTAATTTATGCCTAAAAAAAATTAATAATTTAATAAGCATGGAAGCGTCACCGTTTTTTTTTCCACATTAGATTCGTCTGCTTCGAGCTCCTTGGAACCTGGTTTCAGAGTCAACATCTCTAACCACACGTCTAGCACTCCGGTTTTCAATAATTCACTTGAATTCAAGTTTCTCTGTTCAAAGTCTGATAGGAAAGGCCCCGCTAATGTTAGTTGTATCGATTTTATGCCGCGATTCACTTTAATTTGAATACCTGTCACAAAGGGCGTTTTTTAGTGTCTAAATTGTAAACTTGTGTCACCATTGAATATCATCATCTCAATCGATGATCCTCAATTACTGGAAATGGGTTTCTTCTAATGAAACATCAAAATATCCATTTTTATTCAAACTTACTTTTGATTTCTCCGGGCGCTACGTATGTCTGCCTTGTTATTTCTTCCTTTTCATTGTACAACAAGAATACAATCGTAAAGAAGATCCAGCAGATGATCAATAATGTCATTTTCACATACTGTCTCAATTTTGCTATCTTGAAAACATTGAGTTAAATTTAAGATACAAGGATACTGCTTGCCAAGCATGGCGATTAAGTTAAACGACTTTGTGGGATCTTAAAGAGCTGTTAGGAATGAACGTACCGAGTTTTTTAAAAATATATGTGATTAGTCAAAATTCTGCAAACTTAGAATACACGTAAGAGACGATTTAGACCAAAGTTAAGAATTTTAAAGCATAGTTTTGAGACTAGCAGAATCTGATAGTAACAGTATGCCTTTCTACAGAGGCGCTATCTATGATATTTATTATTATCATAACCTCATCATCCTTAATAATTTCTGCAGTATATTGTGTGATTTCGTAGTGCCTACGCAAGCAATCCCCAGCCCCATTTCAATTAGATAATTCTAAACATACCTGAGAATTTTTATTACTAGTAATAACATTTTCTTCTCTGAAACACATTAAAATTTTATTGTTATATTAATTTTGAATTCTTATCATGATTTGTTTTGGATAATGAACTGCTCACATTTGACTTCCGCTGGGATTGCTTTCCAATTTATCAGGATCCTTAAAATCAACGCTGGCGACGTCATCTGAAGATTTCGCGTTGTTTTCTAGTTCTATAGTGGACGGAATAAGGGACGTCCTTTTGTTTTCTGATACGTTTACTCTAACTTCGTTATCGTCTGTTACAACATATATATATATATATATATATATCTTTAAACATATTGTAAATTTTTTCTATGCAATGGATTATTTGATCTCTATTTCACACGGCTTTTGTTGACAATCGAGACCAAAGATGAAAAAGCATTTTTAAGGAAACTTTCTCCCGCATTTTTCATTGAGATTTCCTACAAATTTGACTCGATTCGATTGAATTCAAAAATGACTCGTGGATTTCGTGATAAAAGTCTACGAATAACATATCATACGATGACTATTAAATTAAGTAAAAACATATTTTGGATACTGTAAGTTTTTTTTTGTAGTAATACTTTCGTTTTAATAATCTGATTGATAATCCTTTTAGTTTACTAACTAGAAAATTGAAATACTATTTATTTTAACTCAAATAAATAATTATATCAAGTTTTAATTTTATGTAAACTTGTTGGAGTTTAAGTTTTTTATGTGATAGCCTGGTGGTTTAAACGCCGGCATTCCACTTCGAAGGTACCGGGTTCAAATTCGGCGTGCACGAATGAATTGTTTATTTTATATGCAGATAATATAACACCAACTAATACCACGCGCTCTGACGGTGAAAGAGAACATAAGGAATCCTATATCTATGTGATGACCATTCATCGGATTGCTATGTGGAATGATGAAGGCAATGCCAACACCACTACATTATAACTGGCAAGGAAGTCGTCGTGTGGTTCACTGCAGATGTCCACGACCCTCATTCATGATAAAATACGATTTAGAAGAAGGTAATAAGGTAGGGTTAAATTACTTTTCCACCTATATCTCTCTGCGTGTAGTCCCGGTTCTAGATCATGTTTAACCTTTTGCAGGCCAAGCCACACCTGTATCGCCTCTCTCAGTTTGCTGTACATCAGGGAGTACTGGGTGCCGCTCATCTTTTATATGCGACATTACAGATTTAGACTACTGCGAGTTCTATTCCCATAACACTAACAAAATTTAATAATTCTTAAAATTTTACATTCAACAATCACTGTAATTTTGAAAGCAAAACCTGTCAAATGCTTAATAACATTCTGTCAATGTTGTGGTTAGTTTATTGTTTTTTTATGGAGAAACTTCAAATTGTTTAAGACGTGGCAAAAGTGTGAAATATGATGTATTGTAATGAATTGCTGCGATCATCGAATTTACTAGAAAAGTACAAAAAATTTTGTTACTGCCTTTTTTATTACGTTATAATAAAATAATGTTTTCTATTGTATTCGTTAGTTGCAGTGGACTGCAATAGGCTGAGATGATGATGATGATGATGATTGTATTCGTCAGTTTACTGCTGTACTACGAAGACGAGTAACTTTTTTATAAATTTTCATACTAGTAGTTAATTAGATTCGCATCTAAAAAACTAAAAAGTTATATATAATTTATAGATTCAAAACGTTGTTACCATAGCTAGTGTTGTATGTCAGCTCACAAATGAAACTTTTACAGAACTACTTATATAAAAATTTCATTTTCGTACAAAAATTATTTTTTTTGTTATAAATGACATAATAAAAAAATTACATTTGTTTTGATATTATACCAAAATGTACTTTTAACGAGGTCATACGTAAACATTTACATCTAATGAAGGTAACTCCTTATATGGTAGATCTACGTATTCCTAGTATAATTGGATGATTTATCTTATACTAATAGTTGTCGCTTGCATTATATATACACATATATATAAATAGCATATATCTGCCATTAAGTTGACATAGCAACATCCCATTCCGCACGGACGCACGCCGAGAATGGAAGATATAAGTTGGATGACAATATCTAGAAGTAGAAACATAACTCATGATATTAATATAGTATGTCAGTGTTTCTTTCTCAAATGAACTTATCCTGTTCCTACCGCCATATAGTAATATGCAAACATTACTGTGTTACAGTTTGAAGGGTGTTGTATGATAGTGAAATTACTGCAGTAACGACACACTCTTCGTTTCAAGGCAACGACGATTTAGTGCTATGTATACCATCTTAACCAGCGACCTGTTATAGACAAACGTATCACTTACTATCAAGTGAACGGCTCACTCGTTACTTCGTCGAAAAAAATAATTGTTCGATGAAATTATATTTCTTTACAGTAATTTAAAACAACTTCTTTGTTTATTTTACTATATGTTTATACATTTCAATGCTTTGTATAAAATAATGAATATGTACACATTTTTACTTACTGATTACTTAAGTGTAGTGAAGAGATCGTTGGTTGGACGCTTATGTCCAGCAGTGGGCATTTATCGTCTGATGAATCATCAGATGATGAATAGAACAAGTAAACTACATGTGAACTTAAATATTTAATGATGTTTTGTTTGACACTAGATTATACTTGTCTTATTAAGTACGTACTTGTAAGGACATGTTAATATGATAGGTGAAAATAAAAAAATAAAATTAATATACATTTTATGTTTATAATTTATTAATATATTATTATTAATGAAGTATTTATAATAATAAAAATTTCGATTCAAGTATATAAACTAAATCCACTTGTTATAGGTATTTGTTATATTATTACCATTACAATACAAAATTGGCTGTTTCTCTTATAACAATTAAATAAATTAATAAGTTACTAATTATTGGTTATTTCTTGTTAATAATTTTCAAAAAATATCTTTTTTTTTTAATTTATGAATATGTTCTGTTTAACAAAGTTTATAAGAGAAACTTGGTAATAATCATCTTGAGGGGTCCCAGAAATATTACGGAACTCAAGCCAACCTTACCTGCTGGTGCAATCTGCTAATGAATAAACTAAATCGTGATAGCTTAGTGTTTTGAACGCCTGCTTTTCACTCAGAAGGTACTGAGTTCGAATCCGGCCTGCACCTATGAATTGTGCCACTAAAATTGACATTTCCTACAAATTTGACTCAATTCAATTGGATTCATAATTGATTTCGTGGTAGAAGTCTACGGATAACATGTCATAAAGTGACTATTAAGTTAAGTAAAAACAAATTTTGAAACTTTATTTTTTTTTATTTTAGTGTAGTAATAACTTCGTTTTAATAATCTGATTAACAATCCTTTTAGTTTATTAACCAGAATATTTAAATACTATTTATTTTAACTCAAATTAATAATTATATCAAAGTTAAGTTTTACTTTTATGTAAACTTGTTGGAGTTTAAGTTATTTATGTGATAGCCTAGTGGTTTAAACGCCGGCCTTCCACTCCGAAGGTACCGAGTTCAAATCAGTCCTGCGCCAATGAATTGTTTAATTTACATGCAGTTAGTATAACACCAATACCACGCGCTCTGACGGTGAAGGAAATCGTGAGAATCATCAGACTATTATGTGGAATGTAGAAGGCAATGCCAACACCACTACATTATAACTGACTGAGTCCTGGTCTGATTCACTGCAGATGACCACGAGCCTCACTCATGAGGGAATACGACTTGGAAGAATATATACATAAATGTTTTCTTTTGAGAAACTATTAATTCATAGTTTTCATGAATTTAAAACAGCGCCCTCTATATCTCTTTATAGTATAACTAATTTTCGTAGCTTTGTTATGTATTAACAATTAATTTATAATCTATTCAGAATGAATATATAAATAAATAGTTTCATTAATAGATAGGTTATACTGTTTGGTATATTAGGAGAAACAGTGCTGTGTACAAATGAATTCCTTACTTGTTGAAAAAATACTGTATTTTTATATATATATTTTATGTGTTTAGCTAAAGTCTAATCTAGGTTATATTAAGTTGTTGTTGGCAACAATTTTTTAATTTATTTTGACAACACCAACCTTTTTTCTTACTGTACTTGTTTTCACTAGTTAAGTTTTAACAATTGTAAAGAAATTAAACCACTTAACATTTGTTAGACAATATATATTCGTTCAGAGTTACAGCACTTACACTTAGATTCGTACAACAATCGTAATAACGATACAATAACTATCCTCGGACAGGCTTTATCTGACTATCGAACAGTAAGTTTCACATTAAGTCTTTTTAAATTGTTATTAAAGTTTACAATCATATTACACATGTAAATCTTTAGCATATTGATTCGATTTGACAAAAACAACAAAGAATATCAGTGGAATCAATAGTTACATACATAGTTCAAATACATTTATTACTATACGTATCTTGGATTGACTAAATTAATAATACATGTAGTATTAAAATCCGTGAGATTCTACAATAACAATTCTTAGAAAATATTGTATAAATATTTCATATATTGATTACACGTTTACGGAACAATAGTTATATGCACATCTTTTACAATTGCTATTTTGGAGGCATTATTCTACATAATTGCTTCTAAACTACAAAGAGCTGTAATTTTTACAGACAGTAGGAGCGCGTTACAACATCTGGAGAAAT
>DWLS01007588.1:0-10598 GCA_018246255.1 Pachliopta kotzebuea | reverse complement strand
AGCTGGTGCTGAACATTTGTCATACAGACAGATCTCGCTTAGATAAGATCAGAGCCGTTGGAATTTTGTTGGTATGTTTTCGGGTTCCCTAATTGTGACTGCCCAAAGTTTCACAATTTTGTATAAGCCACTTGTTATTATTAATGTAGTAGTATAAGTATATACTTATTATTATTTTTTATTACTTATTTTACTTTACTGTCGTTAGTTTCTATGGTCTGTTTTCTTAAGCAATATTGGAATCAAAAGGAAAATTTCTACTATCCTCATGTTATTCTTTCTTATACTTAACGTATGTTTTATGTTTGTGCCAAAATAAAGAGAAATATATATACCAATATTAAATTAACTAATGTTATGAATAGTTACATATATGTTTTCTTAACATTTGTTTTTATAACTCATTAATAGTTAACTGGAATTGTTTACAGCAAGTTCAAACTATTAACTACAACAAAGGGTTTCTTTATGTCCATTAGTTAAATGATCTCTAATCTTTTCCCACTAGTTAGCTTAGTTAAGCACTGATCTATGTATTTACTTACAGTCAGTCTCTTCTTTAATGGTGTACCTCGTCTCCGTAATTGTTGGATACTTTAATTTTGATACTTATGGATTTAAGTAATTTTGGTAATTCAAGCGACACCAGCGGTTTAAAACAGTGCTCAAATTTTTCATATCTTTTTACATCTCTAATTAAAATGGTCGTGTTATTCCGTTGCAAGCTTAGTGATATGTGGATTCCTAATAATAACGGTGAGTAGTATTACCATAATTTTGACTGTGGGCTGTAATGGACCCCACACAACAACTCTCGGGACCCAAGCCAATCTCAATCTGATGATGCAAAAGATCCTCTAAGGTGGAAATTGAATACAACGCCCATTAAGAATGTAAGATTTTCCGGGGCTAAGTCACTCGAAAACAAGTGGATCTAGTACTTTGAATTGACTAATAGAAAGAATGGTGCAAAAGAAACGGGTTACCGCGAGTTGGTGAAGATTTACAGCCTCGTTGTTGATTAGCAGGCTGCATCAGCAGGTGAGGTTGCCTTGGGTCTCGTGAGGTATCGTATGGGACCCCTCACACCCCTTTCTTTTCTATAACCTATATACTATTTAATGTTAGGTACTAGATTCACTTGTTTTCGAGTGATTTATCCCCGGATGTTCCTGTAATCTTTATGGGTGTTATGTTCATACAAAATGTGGATTCCTTTCAACGCCATAAAAACTTAAGTAGAACTGTCACCATTACTAACGTGTCTAGTTAATGTTCCAGGATATTAATGTTCCTATTGGAACATGTTTCTTTTTTTCTAATTTCGTCTAAAATAGGACACGGTGCTTTGAAGATAGGTGCCCGCTGGTTCCGTGTAGCAAATAGAAAGTAATAAATCTCGTTCTCACGTCGCCATGCGGAAGGCGACAATGTTCCCCGCGGAATGGGACCACGGCAGCTTCCTTCAGATCTCATGGAAATTTACATATCCCCCTAATATCTTCCCTTGCTTGGCGTGCGTCCGTGCGGAATGGGATGTCGCTATGACAACTCAATTAACAGATGGCTCTGTTTATGACATAATTATTCTCATATTAAACATTTTATCCTACTAATACTTTCCGTTTTTTTGCATGCGTCCGTGCGGAATGGGATGTCGCTATGACAACCTAATTAACAGATGCCTCATGTTTATGAAGTGATTATTCTCATATTATACATTTTATTGAGATACCTTTACTTGCGAAAGCAACGGGCCACTACTAGTATATAATTCATTTAAATAGGACATCATATACATATATATATAAACATATGTAAATATGTATATGTAAATAAAACAAAAATAAACAGACTTTGGGTAGAGTCACCTTCTATACGGTATTTATGTCAACGCACGAGTCTAGACGGTTTAAATATATCCCTGTGTGGTACAGTCAGCTACGTTATATCATACAACTGATGACGTCATTAATATATCATCATCATTGACTGCCATCACATATATAAGTATCTATTGGATTATGTCCTCCTCTCCCTTCCCACTTATATCTCTATTCATTTCTTTGTCCCTCTCCTAATCCTTTTTACCTCGGCTTTCTCCTCTCCCTTATATTACTATTTATATAGTTCATCTTTCGGAGTCCGGTTCCTCAAGTCCTGGGACTAATGAAGCCTTATGGTCATAATAGTAACCTAGATCATCAATACCGCCCAAAAAAAAACTGATTGCCATCTTCGAAATGAATTTCAGCAGTTCATGTCTACTGGTGGACATAAATTGCTCCTAATTGGGAATTTGGGCTGCCTTCCACCACGCTGGCTCAATACAGGTTGGTGAGAAGCCAGACTCGTTTGTTGATTAGCAGGCTGTACCAGGAGCTGTTGAGATTCTCTTAGATTCGTGAATAGGCTTTTGCTAGATTAACGCGCTTTGCCACCACAGACCACATCGCCACTTAAGACCAAGTGGGATCGTGTTCAGCATTAACTTTGGGTTAATGAACAAAAATTGGTCGTTGACAAGTTCCACCTAATCAGCTATATATATCTTTGAAATTCTTAGTACTAATAATAAGCATTTGCTTAGCAATTTAGCACAGATTATATCACAAAGTAATTTACAATTTGGGTCTGTGGTACAAATGAAACTAAAGTGATCTTCCTTATCTAGTCGTGATAGGTTTTTTTTTGTGGCTTCAGAATTTTTCATAAGATACCCTGCGTTTGGTTGGAAGTCAGGGTTATGTGGGATTTGTACCCACTAAAACTCCCGCAGTGGTCATCCTCAGTGCATTACGGAAGGCTCCGGGATTTACAGAGCTCACCGGTGTCTCCCTCCACTACTGCTGAATACATCCCGGAAAGAGCTGTTGCTTTCACCAGCAAGTCGTAATAGCCTAGGATGTTGTCATATTCCGCGGTTGTGCTCCGAACGTAGATCCCGTGACCTCTCAAAACGGTGAGGACGACCACCGCGAGGGTTTTAGTGGGTAAAAATCTCCACATAACTTTGACTTTCCCACGCAAGGCAAGATATCTTCTTAAAGATTTCTCTCTCAAAAAAAAAAGATGTCTCGGACTCGGAAGGTACCAAATTCGAATCCGGCTTGCACCAATTAAATTTTTTGTGCGGTTAGTATAACATCAAATAATATAACGTGCTTTAAGGTATGTATAAAAAAAATGCACTCTAATGAATATTTTAAATAACAATTTCACCAACACAATTGGTATGGTAAAATTTTATGTTAGATTGGTGAATGTAGAAATTGGCGATACCGCGGTTTGTTTTAGAATTTGGCAAGTAGTTGAACCTATCAATGGTTTTATTTCGTATATCTTATATCTCAACTAAAGTTCGATCCAGTCTATAAATACGGTGCAGTAGTGAGCAGAGATGTGGAGGGCTGCTCCACAGTGCGCACGCGCAGTCCGGAGCGCGCCGCCAGCCGACTCACGCGGCTAACCACCTCACCTACTCGTATACGTAACGTCATATCTTCCTCATACACATTCAACGAATGTTCCTTATAATAGATAATGATAGCGCATTCCTCGCCAACATTCCTCCACGCGCGCGATCAATGGAGACAATCCCCTGCATCATCAGCCAACGCTGTGACGTTCAATTGATTCATCAAACGCCCACCACTCCCACATCGTAACCCACTTTATTATTTTACGTACACTCATTCGTATTACTCGATATCGAGTGATTTCTGAGGAAACGGTGCAAACGTTATTACTTTAAACAATGTGATGTAGAAACTCCTTTGTTTTGAAAGTTTTTATTTAAAAAGTTCCTAATGTGTGTTATGGGAGCATTGTGCAGATTTCACGCGAAATATGTTATAGGTGAGTTCATTGAATAATATTTAAATAACGTCATAAGCCACACGTCCACTGGTGGACGTGGGATTCTCTAATCAATGAGGAGATTTTTTTTGTGTTTCTATTCACGCGATTTGATATATGGTTGGGGAATTTAACCATGAAAGAAATCAATAGCAGCTTCATCAATCGATAGACGTCCACTGCTGGATATCAGCCTCTCTCTATAATAGAGGTATTTGGGCCATCCCCCACCTGTACTGGTGAGGAGCCAGAGCCTCGTTTGTTGATTAGTAGTCTCCACCAGATTATGAGGTCGGCTTGGATCCCGTGAGTAGTTGCGAGGATCCCTTGCATCTCTTATCCCTCCCCACTTATTATTTATAATGTAAACTTGTTTGTTTATCTGTGACTCACAGATTTATCGTACATTGATATAATGCCGGGCGAAATATTTGTCGACTGCAATAGGAGCTGCGGTGGTATCTACCTAGGCCAGTGATTCCCAAAGTTTTCTATATCGACTCCTAGGGGTCTATGACAACCTGCAAGGGGTCTACGTCAGCGAAAAAAAATTTGGTGGTCCATGAAATGAAAATGGGGGTCCACAATAGTGGATCCTTCTCACTAAAAATATTGACTTATTGCTTATGTTGTTTTATTTATAGTTTATTTAATGTTACGTATATTTTACATAACAGATACAAAATTTTATTTTGAGTAGATTTAAATCAAATTCAATTAATGAATGTATAAATAAACATGTGTTGTTTACTTTAAGTTTTTAACAATAAACTTCACTACAGTTAGAAATTTTCAGTAAATCAATATCACGTAAGTAGGGGGTCTACACAACACGGAATAACATGCCAAGGGGTCTACGACACAAAAAAGTTTGGGGAACTCTGGCTTAGACGGTCTGCAGCAACAGAAACCTACCATCAGGATAAAGATAAAAGAGAATACGATATGATAGATAAAGAAGAAGAAAGTGATATATGTGAAGATGTAAAATTAATCCGATCTTTTATTTTACTTGACCTTTTAGCTCAGGGCCATTTCTCTCATTCTTTCCGTTTTGCTTACATTCATACTTACGCAGTCGTTGTTTATCGGCTGATGATGATGATAAAGAACGTTCACCTTCGATTGAGTGTTAAAAAGTGTTATACAGAGAGTTGAAGTGTCAGTCGTTAAAATTTGACTGCTCTGGCTGATATCCAGGAAATACTAATTAAAACGTATTTAACGAGAAAATTGGGATACGGACTGCGTTAATTACCTTATTTAGTTTACTGCGTGATTATTATGATTTACTGCTTACGATTATTGGTGTTTCGATAACTTTACTAATATATATATTATTAAAATACATGTATATTGGGGTTTAAGCGGACCCAAACTTGTGGTGCACCCTGCTAATAAATGAAGCTCTGGCTCCCCACAAACCACATTGGGCCAGCGTGATAGAAGTCGGCCCAAATCCAGCAATTATTCGTGGCGTATATCCAGCAGTGGATGTAAATCTGATTATGATTACTGATTTCACAACCGCTGGTGGTAGTTCCGTTGCTACATACCGTCTCGACACCACCGCAGCTCCTACTGCAGCCTGCAAACAGTATTATAGAAATATTACTGTGTTATAGTATTTAAGGTATAGCTGTAGTCAGATATTAACTAAGCTTAAGGGGATGAGCTCAATGTCTTGTTGTGTATACTACCTTGACTATCGTTACCATCAGAATAACATCTTGCTCGTCTCATTGAATTAAAAAGGCATCGAGCGCTATATGATGCAGTGTATATCATCCTAACTTGCGCCACTAGTCCAGTAATTTATTTTTTCTTAGCAATATTTATAATATCTGGTAACACGTTTGCTCAAAGCTATATATAGAAGAGATAAAACCAGGGTCAATGTGGGGTCCTTGTGGTATTGTGTTATCGCTCCTGCTGTCTCCAAGGTCCGACAGACAGGTCGTCAAGGTAAGGCGGGTCGGTTAAGACTGTCTCTAAGGATGATAATTGTTTGACAAACTGTGACCTTAGGGCTTGAGCAAGGTCAAAGACGATGATGTCAACTTGTGTCTCATGTATCTACTGCTAAGGAAACTTTTTAGTTTATTTAAATATATATATCAGATAAAGATGAAAGAGAATTTGATATGAAGGATAAAGAGGAAAGTAAGTACAGTCAACCCTCCTATAACGCGGTACTCTTAAAACACGGTTTTCATATAACGCCGATTTGAAATTGCGATAGCCCTCCTATAACACGGCACTAAGAACGGGGTTTTCATATAACACGGAGCTCAAACCGCGACATCCCTCCTAGCAGTACTTTTACAGCGCTGTATCAGCAGCATCTCTTAAGTTCTCTCCGCGAATCCTATGAGAAACTGGATATGTCTATATGAACAGTTCACTCTTCAGCACCGGTTCTAGTCCTCTTAAAGCCCTCCCACGGTGCCTTTGATTACTGACCTTATTTTTTGGGCCAGACGAGCCAGGCGTTCACCTGATGGTAAGTGATACGCTTGCTCATAACATGCCGCTGGTTAAGATGTTCACTTCACCACATTACGCTCGCCTTGAGACGTATGTTAAATCGTTACCGCAGTAATTCACTAGTATACAAAACCCTTCGAATGAATAGGAGCTGCGGTGGTAGCTACCTAAAGAGTATGTAGTAATAGAGACCTACCACCAGGATAAAGATGAAAGAGGATATGATATGAAAGATGAAGAAGAGGAAAGTGATATACGTAAAGATGTAGAATTATTCCGATTTCTTTTATACTTTAAAAGATTTGTTTATTAAATTTTGATCTTCCACAAACTTCTTAATATTTCCTGAGGAAATTGTTTTCTTTGTTCTCTATACCAACTTTGGAATTTACTGCAAAATTTTGGAAATTCCAACGAGTACTTTATTTTTTAAAATTCTTTGAATTGATATGTTTTTTTTCATTTGGATATACTCTTTTATTCCTCGGACTATAGTCGGAGACCGTGTTTGCTTATAATATACTTATTTGTTTTTATAATTGTTATCAACTAATTGCAAAAGTCGATAAATGTACATTGTTACTTGCTAATTATTTTTATTTCTTTTAACAGCATCCTGTGTAATCTTTTCCATAAATTTTGAAAGTACTTCCTTATTATGCGGCATTATTATATCGCTTAGATTTTTTTTACTTATCTTCTTGTCCATTCTCATCTCTATACCGATTTGATATGTTTGTGATATTGCTTGCCGAGATATAGAATATCTCTTTCCTGGAGTGTGTGGTGGTGGTGGGAGGGAGTTAGCTCCTGGCTCACGAACCGGTCCGGTTACACCCGGTCACCTAAATATATCCCGGGCTTAACAAACAACATCCTGTGCAGCATCCACGTCCGAAATAAACCAAGCAATCGGGCGCCGCTGCAGCGGAACATACCGCCGACTGATATATACATTATTAGTATCTACATATATATCCAATGTAGTAACTACAATTTGATATATACACACTACAGAAGTGTTAAACTACAAAACTACTAACTGGTTGTTTTTTTCATTTCAATTCTTATGCGTTTTCAAATTTAATTTCGTCATCAAACGAGTACTTTGACATTTGTATGTTTCTTATTATTGAAATCTTTATGGGGTCCTATACGACCTTTCACTGGACCCTAACCAACCTCACCTGCTGGTGCAGCCTGGTGATCAACAAACAAGGCTCTGATTGCTAATCAACCCGCATTGGACCAGCGTGGTCGGAGACGACCTAAATCCCCCCATTATTAGGAAAGGCAGTGGAAATCTATTAACTGATGAAGAATATCTTAATACGTTAAATATTATCGGTTGCGCCGATCTCTAATTACCACACATACATTAAGATTATCTTTCAATAACCATCAAGTTATAGTAGGAATAATTTTTTTGTCGCGGGTGATATCTTCAAAATTCCTGCTTCTGGGGAAAGTCAGGGTTATGTGGGATTTTTACCCACTAAAACCCCTCGGTGGTCATCCTCAGTGCTTTGAGGAAGGCATCTCCTACGGAACTTACCAGTGCCTGTCTGTACTGCTCGGGTATGGTATGAACTATCTGCCGTTGTTTCCCTAAAGAGCTACAGAATGTAGTCCTTCAAAAAGGGAGTGATAAGGTTCTTTCTGAGTCGACAAGGTGGTAGAGATGACCCTGGTAGTGTAGGCGTCTATAAATACTACGGTGGCTACTTACCATCAGGCATGACTGTTTGCCACTTTAGTGATATAACAAGGATATATCGCACTCTTTGTATAATAGGAGTTAACCACTGAGTCAGCGTGCACAAGAAGTAAACTTGTAACAGGACGCGTGTAGTTAACATCTGAACGTAAAGCTTGGTTTATTTTTAACTTCCAGATCACACTTGACCATTTCACGTGAACTATACATTATTGTTGTAGGATCGCTGATCTTTCTTTTATCGTCTATGCGATAAACGAGCGAGACGTTCACTTGATGTTAAGTGATACGCTTGCTCATAACATGGCACTGGTTCAGATATATGCAGACACTTGGGATATAGTGTTAAGTATAGTTACCGCAGTAATTTCACTATCATACATCACCCTTCAGTAAACACAGTAATGTTTGAACATTACTATTTGGCGGTAGGAATAGGAGCTGCGGACCTACCTAGACCTGACCTACCACTAATAAAACATATATATATATGAATAAATAGACATTTTTTTTTATGAATAAATAAATAAATATTGAAGGTCGTTAAGATTTGAAATTTTACTGTGATTTTTGCCTGTTCCGATTCAAAAGGTTGCCGATCCCTGTCCTAGGAAATGAGAAGAAATTGAATTTTTATATACGAATGTGTTGTTTAATATCACTAATGTTAAGTGACAGACTGAAAATGGTTAAGCGTGTTTATGTCTTAAATGGGCAAGAGTATCAGTTGCCATCAGTTGAACGTCTTACTCTTCTCATGGCTGTAGAATAAAAATAAAAATAATAAATATAAGAAATCCATTGATCGGAGTCGTTAAATATAATGTATACGCAAGCATTGCGAATCTTAAGCGATATCGTTACCAATCGGCGATATAATCATATGAATAACAGATGGCTCACATAAAACGGTCCGTCCGCAGGCGCCAGCCACGTGTCTTTACTGTACTGTAGTAGTTCAACTTTACTGTCATAATCACAAGTATATTTTGTTTTGGGATTTTTGCCACCAGCGGACATATCAATCTCATCGTATCCTTTACATCGTTCACTTATTTCTAACTAACATTAAAATAATAATTACTTAAATGACTATATTCTCCACTTACGCCAAAGATATCAGTTCTTTAGCGAATGTGGATGTAGGATCTGCTAGGTCAAATTGGATCACTCCAACATCATTTGTTCCGGTCACATTCTTTCAGCGAATGTTACACATCCTCAACTTGATTACAGTACTGGCACATCGGGGGAATCAGTTTTTTTATCAGAAATGCAAATGATGCTGAAGGAATGTGACCAGAACGAAGTCTAAATGCCAACTTAATGGTGCTTCTAGATAAATTACAGTATTCAAACCAGGGCACTCGGTATAGTACCGACCGTATGGTTCTATACCAAATGCAATTTACCTGAGATAGTTTAACAAAGTATTTTTCCAATTGTCTTAACCGAAATTTTTATATTGCGGAATATATTCAAAATAGTCTGGTAAAATTAGGATAGGATTACCGTTTTTAGCTGCTAGTTTTGATAACGGATCCGCCATCAGTAATTAATAATGCAGTACAAATGTTTATTGTACTTATTGGCAGATCTATTAAAGAAGTCTTAAGACATCTTAATCACAAGTATTTCTCCCTTTTTGTTGTACAGAGGGCGAATTGGAAACGGAATGGCTGCAGGCGGCCGGGCTGGGCTCGCTGGCGGCGCCGTTCCAGGCCGGGCTGGAGGTGAGCGAGGCTCAGCTGGGCGAGGCTGTGAGGCCGCTGCCCCGCGAGCAGGCAGCGGCGGTGCGCCGACGGGTGCGCAGGCTCAACCGAACAGTGCGCAGGAAGCGGGCGGCGTCGCGCGCCAAGAAACCGGACATCAGGGACGTCTTCCGTGACATAGAGGTCAGTGGGCATGACGACTGCCAACGACGATGCAAGCTTGGGCACCTGGCCCCGCCAACGCTTCGGCGTCGACGGGACTTCTCTAATAGCCGGAGAAGTTCCCTCTTTAGACGGAGAAGTCCGGTCACTGCCGGGACCGGCCGGTCGTTTGGGTGCCCTATCGCTGACAGATCCGGGGCATCCCATTCATAACAGCTGAAGGCTTTCGCGGTAGGTTTAGTGTGTAGGGGTCGCCCAGGCCGAGTCCCACACACCCCTCCGGGCCCACCCACGGCACCGGCGAATGCTCCGTAAAAGGATTACCTCCTGTAAAAAAAAAGACCAACTCTAACAAAAACTTAAGAGAGAAGTCGAGAAATCATTTACTGGTGGTAGGTCTCTATTGGTACAGACCAACTAGGTTGGTACCACCGCAGCTCCTACCGCTAAGTAATAATGTTTTTTGTGCACAAAATCTTCGAAGAGATACTTTGCTTTGTATGGGGAAGTCAAGGTTATGTGGAGATGTCTATCCATTAACCCCACGGTGGTCGTCCTCACCGTTTGAGGCCACGGGATCTCCGTTCGGAACACAACCGCGTCCTCTCTAACGATATGCTGATATAGCTCGAGTACTGATTGCAGTCCTCAACACCTGCGTA
>DWLS01007587.1:0-10598 GCA_018246255.1 Pachliopta kotzebuea | reverse complement strand
GCCCTACTCCGCCTGCTACGTCGCCTTCTCCAACCCGAAGCGCGGCGCGCCCTCCGTCAGCTTCCAGCACGAGCGGGGGCAGAGCCTCGAGCCCGGCGCGGCGCCTAATCACCGGATAGACTTACACAAAGCGGACGGTTGTGATAACGCGAGGAGTTGCGCTGGGGGCGAAGGCGGTGTAAATATTGAGGCGGGGGGCGGGGCGAGGCGGGAGCTTTGTTAAATTTAAATTTAGGACTCGAGTTCAGATTCAAATAAACCAGATTAGCAGTGTACACGTTCCTCGATCACAAGCAGCAGCAGCAGCGTCGACATATTTCTCTTCAAAACTAGCGGACACATTAGGATCCTCAAATCAAATATTTATTGTCCCGTCGACTTCCGGCCCCCAGTTTATCTAGACCCATTACCCGTATAGATGTAGATATAGAGGATATTTTGTAAGGTTTTAGTCATCGGCCGGTCCTTGTAAAAGTTTACATTATTTCAATATAATCTGAATTATTATCAGTGCGTTGTTTTATTGCGGAGCTGTTATCATGGCAACGGCAAAAGTGAGCACTCTGCACCCAGGTAGTGTCACTTAATATCACTATCATCTGCATCGCTTTGCACTATCAGGGTCGAAGCGCGGATCCGTGAGTCCAGCATCCCATGAGCTGCATTATTCAGACGATCCGCTCGTTCGTACAGTATTAATAAAGAACAGACTTTAAACATGTCATCTTTAGACTTGATTACTGCATTTTCCCTATAAATTATTGCATTTGCTTTTAAACCAGGGTCCAGCTGCGCAGGCGAACTACCAGCTCAGTTCTGCGCTTAGTAAGAGTCATTCTAATCAGACCCGGGCAAGATTAAAGTCCATTAAACTGTTTCACATGGTACGTAGAATATCCTTTCATGGTGAACGTCAATTCGACTGGAGGACGTCCACCGATGGACCAGTTCAAATGAATTCAACAAGACACAATCTTATGCTATTTGGGTCTAGAAAAATGTTTCCCAATCTATTTGGGCCTTTTGAGTAAAAGTGTTTTCTCTGTCCCCCTCGGACCTTATGATTTTAATCCAATGCGCCTAAAAAACAAAACAAACAAATTTCAATAAATGATACTGGTAAATTTTATTAAGAAGTTTTGGATTGCTCCATAAATTATATAGTTGCCTCTTTGTAGGGCCTATGCCCCACTTTGGGAATCACTGATGTAGAGACTCGCATAATTTATGTTTTATATCGATGTGATGACTCTCAGCAAGTGGTGTCTCGTTGGCAGGAGCTTGTTGTTGACTGCGGAGTCGCTCGGAGAAAGGCAGATGAATAGGAAAGGTAAATAAATACTCCGAACTGTTTGGTGATAGTGCTCTTTATTAATAAAGTATTTGCATCGTACAACTATACAGGGAGAATATTGATTGTCAGTATAAATGCATGCAGCACACACCGGTCAGCGGTTTTTGGGAATCAGATGGCTGAATTTGGTATCCAGAGTTTTGAGGATAAAAATTTCAGTAACAATTGTTGCGACTGTACAGTATCTACATAAATTGATTATATTGTACCCAGTAGGGCGTGCATTACACGAATGCGGCAATATTGTGTTCTGCGATAACCTAATACAAATGTTTATAAACAATTCAACGACCGCACAACACGACTACAAAACCAACTGATCACGCTTAACGCCCGGACAAAAAGCGGTATACCCTTTGAGTAATGTCACTTGCTGTGTTGCTCTCTGTTCGTTTCAGCCGACTAAACATTATAGCTTCATTCCAAACACACTCAAAAAATTGTTGTGTCTATCTATTATGAATTTTAATTTAATTCTGAGGGTGGCCAACGGTATGCTTTGCTCGTATTGAAACAAGTGCTCTTAACTATCTTATGTAAAAGTTTAACTTTTAAATACATTGCTCTACTGTATTTTAAATTTTACATACAACGTCTCATACATATGTATCGCCGACGGATCAATATAAGTAATGTTGTTACAATCTATACTGTAACCATTCCTAAATGGTACATCGAGCCGGGATAACGGTGACCAAACTATCTGCAACATAGAGCTAAAGGTTGATCTACCTTATGGTTTGGTCTGTCATAATTACTGGAATGCTGTTTTCTATATATAACTGTTTCCAGCTTCTTTAACAAAGTTCTCTCGGCCAGTTACAACAAACGCATTTATACAATAAATAAATAAATCAGCACCGCGCACCGCCCTCAAAGGCGGTCTGGTTTAAATTATCACTTAAACATAAAATAATGGTTTAACTTAAAGTAATATTAATTGTAGGCAACACGTTGAGATTTACAGCTTACGTGAGATAAGGTATTGCCAGTATATATACATGTACCGTGTGCCCGTACACAGTCCATATTGTATGTAAGCTAACTTAAATATAACAGGCACGCGGTAGTGCTCCACCACTGCCCGAGACACAGCTCGCGGCGGAGGGTGAGGGGGTGAGGGGTTGGGGCTGGGGCTGGGGGCTCACAGCTCGTGGTGGCGGCGCACGTAGCGAGCAAAGTAGTCCGGCCTCCAGCACTTGCACGAGCCGGGCACCAGGAACCAGTCGTAGTACAGGCGCACCTGACGGTACACGTACCAAATTAATTATATACATTAAAAACCACAAAATGGACTCGTGCACTAAAAAGAATTACTTTGGGTTCTTTGAATGTCACTTGTCAAAAAAGGGGTTACCTACGGCTGCCGGAGTCAGCACAAGTACGGTGGTCGTAATGTAACCATCCTTAACTCATTCGTTGTCCGGTGTCTTAATAAACAACTTAATTCAACACTTCATTTTTATGGAGTAGCGTATCGCTGACCAGTTATTGGACGTCCTCATCATCTGATTTTAAAATCTGTTGGGAGGACAATAATTCTTCGATCCTTGCGTCCGTCAGCTCACCTGGTAGCAGCCGGATGAGGAGCCGGTGTCGCAGTGCGCGGCGCCGCCGCCCGCCGCCCCCTCCTGTGTATGCCAATATCATTACATGTATGTAAAGAACTGTACACCCGGACGGTGCTGCTGCACTAAGAATACTCGCGTTATACTAGTAAATGAGTTTTATAATTTTTAGCACAAATTAATATTCAGAATTGAAATGATTACATTACACACGGATTCAAACATTGCTTCTGTTGAACCTAACATTTACGTTACTTACTAACTACATGGCAGTTTCAACTACTTTGAAAATCATATTAAAAGAAGTTTAGAAGAAAACTGTTTGATGTTAAATTACTCTATAAATATATAAAGGCAGTATTCCTACCCAAAATGTTAAAATAAATTTTAAGAAATACTTTAAAATTATTGATTTCCAAAACTAGCGGTAAACAATGTAAAGTTTGGGGCCTAACATGAATAAGCATTGAAGAGTTGCGCGGAATAGTTTTCTATATAGGGCGAAGTAGTAAATAGACTCACCGGATGCTGCGACTGTTGATGCAACTCCGCCACCAACAGCGACACCCAGCGCGGCGAGCTGAGACACCCGCCCTCCAGGTAGTGGCAGCGCGACTGCATACAACTGCATCACAGACATTCATATTTAAATACGCCTATATTTATTTTTGTGCTGTATACAAAATTGAAAAAAATTCATAAAACATATAAACATATTGTAATAAATTTAAAATTTATTTTTGTTTTCCGTTTAAAAAAAACAAAATCTTTGTCTTTGGTTAACGATAATAATTTTTTATCAAACATCATGACTTTTTACACAAATTTAAAATCAATCAAACCTTAGTCCATTTTAAGATTGCTTTGCCTTCTAAGAGAGATTGTTTGTCATGTCTATATATTTTTAATAATGGCCCTTAACCAGTGAATAGAAAACAAAAGTCCTCTTACCGCGTGACCTCTACGGTCTGGGTGAAGTATCCTTCGTAGGGTATTTGCACGACGTAGCGCCACACGCCTTGGTAGTTGCGCGCGAAAACTGGTGTCGCGTACTCCACGCGCGCCGGGCACGGTGTCGGAGGGCCCTGGATCAGTTTTTACTTTATAAGCAAATATTGACAAATAATCCTATAACAGCTTTAAGTTTACACATAAATCCATCAGATGATTCAGTTACCATTACATTCTTTTTTTTTTAATTCATCTAACCTCATAACGAGCAGGTGTAGGTGCAGGCGCCCCGGGGTCCTCGCGGCGCTCCGGCCCCGCCGAGCTGTCTCCATTGATCGCGCGGTACAACATGCACAATCTAATATTTGGAGAAAAAAAACCTTTACAAAATTTATTTGTTGATATAAAATTGAGTAAACCTGACTAAAAAATTCGAAACATTTATTCAAAGTGTATAGTGTTAGGAAATATAGTTCCAAATAAATCCTATCAGCGATTTAACCGTTTCCTGAACGATATTGTGGGACACGCGCAGGTTGCGATCACTAACCTGTCACGTTTGACAGCTGTCAAACTGTCTGTCATCTGACAGATGTCTTGCGTGGTGTCCAATCTGAAGTTTACGTTTTAGAGTTACATTTAACGAAGTAGCGGAAAATTTGCAATAAATGTTTCCTCAGAGTTTAGTGGCATTAAAATGTCATCAGCTTTAGTACGACAAGCACTTGCTTTCGTCGAGAGCGAAGGTGAGTTAGATGTTGTGGCCACAATGTACACGTGAAACGTGGTCGTTTAACTTGCACGTTCATGTTGCAGAGAGTGTTCAGAAGAAGCGCCAAGCGAAGGCGGCTCGACCTCAAGCGGCTATAGTTCAAGGTTAGGAAGTAGTACCTGTTTGGTTCTTGCATAATTTTAATTTTACCTTTTAAAAATTTTATTCACTGCTATGCGGCTCACTTAAGGCACGTAATTTCATGAGTATGACTAGTATCAAATAGCAATATTCGTCGTAAATCTCTATAAAATTTTTGATCAAAATGACATTAACTTAATGCTTATCAATCTTTATAGTTATATAATCAAAAGGAATTTGACCTGTGAGCATTTGGTTATGATACATAAAATATTCTTATACTAAATTTATATTCCAAATAAATATAGTTTGGTGCACTTCAATTAGTGATACTATTTTAATATTAATTAACAGATTTCCATCATCCATACCGACGTAAAATTAAGAAAGCAGCTAAAAAATCAAAGAAGTCTGAAGAAGAATTGGCAGAAGAAAACATTAAAAAGTTACTAGCACTGTCTGAGCCGGTTGCTGACAAGTCTATTGCAGAAAAAGTAAGTAGTAACAATACACATTGAAAAAAGTGTTAGGTTTAATACATAATCATGTCTAGAATTTTAATGCTGTGTCTGTTTTAGCACAAATTTGTAATAAATTCTTTTCATTTGTTCACTTATTGATTCATGCTATTTAAAAATTAACCCTTCTCACTTGGGGTTTCTTAACTAGTCATGAGACTAAAGTTATAAATTGAATATAATAAATTAATGATAGGTTCTTATTTTTTACTTAGACATTGGCAGTCCTTCATTATGTGAAAAAATTACATAGGTTAGGTTATGCAGAGGTACATTTTTTATTGTGATTTCCACTTAGAAAACTTTCTTGAGTTGCTGTTCATTTACTTTCATCCATACAAAATTAAATAAAAATACATCATTACCAACAAAACAGTGAACATTCTGTAAATACCATGTAAAATAATTTCATTTCTCTGAATTGTTTTCATTATATAATTATTACAGAGAAATTTCTTATTTATACTTCATTTATGAAGCCCTTTAAATATTACTACAATTAATCATTTCATTCTTAATGATGCAACATATAAACAAATATATGATAAATGACTGACCAATGACTCTACTTGAAAAATAAAGGACATTAATGGACCTTACTTTGGTCATAACAAACTAAAAAACACTTCATTTTGTAACACCAAATGATGTAATACCCATATGTGTTCAGTGTGATAAGATAAGGACAAGGTTACACTCAATAATTCATAAATGTTTTGTACATGTACAAATATACACACAGGCTGTAACACATTAGATAGATAGATAGATAGTATTTATTATAACCACATACACATCATACATATAAATAGCAATCATGACTTTTTTTACATAAGAACAGTTGTTTTGTCTTACTGTATAACATAAAAACTATTGTGTGCACTGTAATGGTGCGATAGATGTAGTTCAGTGGATTATTCACTACTGAAAGTAAAATACTGATTTTATAGCCACCACTCGCTGTGTGGGCGCAATCAAAGTGATTTGTTGCCCCTAAACTTTGTCATAAAGTTATATTACTGTTGATAATAGCCATTACATGTTTTAAATTACATTCAACACACAATATTACATTAATATATGATTGTGAGTAAAAGCAAAAGTGTTATGTATGCAGTATTGAGTGTGTACAGCACACGCTATGCTGTTTGTTTTAGTGTCACAAATGTTATCATTGTTTATGTCATCATTCAACTGACGAAGCGATGTATTGTCACAGAGTTGTAAATATAGATCAATCACAGAGTTGTAAATATAGATCAATGTTTCGTTACTGCTATTTGTTTACACTAAACTTTATACATAATACATAATAATTTCTACAACTACACATACAGTACATACACTCAGAACATTTCAAACTATAAATTGTTATTGTATGTTTATTTTTGTAACATTTGTTTAAACTTTTTGTATGTTACTTAAATGTATAACAGAAATCTAAAAAGAAAAAATTAAAAAGGCGGAAATTTTCTCAATGTGAAGAGAGGAATGAGACTTGAAACCGATGGTAAATAAGACCAGTTTGCGAGCAGTACTAGTCCAGGTGGTCCCTGACCACTAGGATATACCATCACCAGTTTTGAGCTTTACCAAATTTTCATAGTGTATACATATAAAAATACTGGATAAGATTATAAGTATCATATAAATTTAATAAGAGAGAATCTACAAACAAGTTTTCATTTAGAAAATGTTCAATTACAGATTGTTGAGAGAGCTGTGAGACGAAAACCTCTTGCAGAGAAGATTGAAATCAAAACTAAAGAGGAGAAATCAATACTGTTCCCTGAAGAATCCTTCGAAAGTTTTGAAAAAGAATATTTTTGCAGTTAATAGTAATGTATATATGGATGTGTCGGACGCACTGCTCGGCAAACTGATACTGGTGACAACGACTACTGTATTTTTATCGCTGGTGTTCTGGATCAATACCTATCCATTTATTGATAAAGGTAATTGTTATTCGCATTATCCGCCAGCAACTTTTTTTAAGTTGAGTTAATATTTAAACTGTAGTGAAACTATTACACATAATAGTAGTCCACGCTGATCTTCACAACTGACCTTATCTGGTCTAATCAAAGATTGGAATTTGCTACTGAGTGAGCCTTTGATGTTAACCAGTGGCTATGCATTTGCATTTTCACACTTAGATTGTTGATTCAAATCCGGAGACACATGTTGTAGGGATTGGTTGATGGTGTGCTTTTTCGAACCCACTTAGCTACAAACCTCATATTCTAATCGTGTCGGCAGAACAACAATGCTATGTTCTAACTGTGAACATGCATGATTATCTCTTTTTTAATTACACCAAATGAATTTCAGCTCATATCTTAGCCATTGTTTTGAAAAAAATTATTTCTCCAATGTAATAATATAGTGTTACGGTGTTTTTTTTAGATTTGGTGATATATGAATACATCCCAAACCCAAAGTGGGTTCTACTATTGTGCGCACTCTGGGGGTTTTTCTTCATCGGTGGGCTCATGTTATTCACTCTGTACCACATATATCATCTCTGAATAACCGTTCCATCATACACAGAGTTGAGGTGACAATGACAAAGAACTACTCTGATAACTGGATTGTCATCGGCATTTCGGGGGTGACGTGCGGGGGTAAGACGACCCTCGCGAATCAGTTGAAGGACAAACTAACCCCTGTGTATATTTTCCACCAAGACAGATACTTTTATCCCGACGACAGTCCCAATCACGTGAAGTGCGAAGGCCTAGAGCACAACAACTATGATATCCTCTCGGCTCTGGATATGGATAGGATGTACAGAGATATAATGTCTACCATGAAAGGAGAGGACCTGTCGCACAGCTCCTGCACGGAGCAGCAGGGGGACAGGCTGCAGGTGCCAGGGAAGAATTTTTTAATAGTGGAAGGATTTACAGTACTCAATTACGCACCCATCAACAATGCATGCAATTTAAGGTTTGTTCCCTCTCTTCTAGACCTGGAAGTGGTCTATATTTGAATGCTCTGTGACAAGCAGGACATTAATCACTATGGTTAGCTCGCGGAGTCCGGATCCGCGAGCGCAGGGTCAGATGAAGCTTTCACGGCCATAATAGTGGCCGAAAGCATCGACATCACCCGAATAAAAAAAATCACTATGGCAACTATACAACCGGCTAAAACTGTGGTTAACTTAGTATTAAATACACTGCACTGAAAAATATAGACATTCTGCAGTTACAGTGATGAACCATTCGTTACTTCCAATATTTGTTGCAAACTCCTGCTTACGACAACTACTACTAACTACAACTTCATAAACTTGTTGACTAATTTTGTTAATTTAACCATTGCTAACGGTTAGCGCCCGGTGCATGTCCAGCTTTACCCCAGTAGTACTTTGTTTCACAGCGCAAAAGAATGTATAGATGAACAGGTGCCGTGTCCGCAGGTACTACTTCGTGCTGGAGTACGCGGAGTGCGCGGTGCGGCGCGCCCACCGGCTGTACGACCCGCCCGACATCGCGGGCTACTTCGAGCGCTGCGTGTGGCCGGAGCACCTCAAGTACCGGGCCGCGGTCAGTGCTCCTTCCGTATGACGCGCCTGAGCACTAGCTTCCGCGCCCAGGAGAGCTACGAAGTCTTTCAGATCGCAGCCAACCCACGTGTCATATTAGAACTAAGCGCTGCATAAGTAAAGTCGATATCCATCTCGTCAATACGTATGTCTATAGAAGCTGCAGTCATTGGAACATGTCGCTTTCCTCACGGTTTCCTTCAACTGTAGGTTGAGCCCAGCGGGAATTCAATCCACGTCTCGACGATCCATACAGCGCCAGAGACCGCCTTGCATGCCGAGTTGTCGCGGCCAACTTGTTGTATACTAGTGTTTACATTTGACTAAGTGATAACTACAACAGAGACTTAAAGTATCATGCGTGTTCCTTCACACAAAACTAATCGGAAACCGTTTAAAATTATCGGAATTGTTATTCCAGATAGAGAAGGACAAGCGCGTGGCGATTCTGGACGGAGAGCGGCATGACGCGCTCGAGCGCGTGCTGCAGGACGTGCACGCGCAGTGCGGAGCGCGCGCCTAGAGGGGAGAGCAGCGGGCCCCAGCAGCCAGTACACACAACTGCGTAGATACTTTCATGTAACACAAGCCCGGGCTCCAGTTCCCCACAATAATCAGTGCATCTAATGGAATGAATGAAAAAGCGCCCCCCAGTGGATATTGTACGTAATGTTGAAAACGTTTTCTTCGCTTCTAATGTAAATAAGTAACGGTATAAAATGTTTTAGTAAGGGAATAACTTTAAAGTCACAATAACTTTTCACGTGAAGTTTTAAAATAATACGAATTGTCTAAACTGAACGCCGCGACAGTTTTGTTCATTTGCAACACCGGCAGCGCCGCCGCGCGACTCACGTGCTTTTAAACGCATATTAACTTATTTATATTCTGATATAAATAAATTGTGAAACAGTTCGCTGTGTTTCATTTAAAGCACGCCTCTCCAGATATGATCAACGAGGGATCGGGGCGGGAGGGATGTTGTAGTTCGTACCAGCGGCGCGGTATCCTTTCAACTATAATATAGTTAGCGCCGTTGCGTATCCTTTATGTCACAACGCAGTTTTAAATTACTCTATAAAAAAGAGAGCTGAGCCATCGTCAATGCCGAAGCTTTCGTTTAGGTTAGCGCATGTGCGTGTTTGTGTGAGTATATGTTTGTGTGCACGCGAGTACTCACACGCCGCCGCCGTCGCAGAACTTGCGGCTCTCGCGCGGCGCCTCCGCGCGGTGCTCCATCGCGAGGTGCGCCGCCTGCTGCACCTCCGCCTGCAGCTCCTCCGTGCGCGCCGACCGCTTCGCCCTGTCCTCCAGCCTGCGCATAAACATTCCGTCAAATTACTTTTGTATAAAATATACTATCGTTTTATAATATTATTTTATATATTCATGATGGAGTGTTCTGGATGGTAAAGTGACCTGTTTCCGACGAACTCCGCCAGCTGCGGCAGGTCGGCGGGCTGCTGCAGGTGCGCGACGCGGGGCAGCGCGTCGTCGGCGCGCAGCACGGGCAGCGTGCGCGACAGGAACCGCAGCGTCTCGTTGCGTATCAGCTCGCTGCGCACCAACGCACACGCTCACGTGTCAACTTACTCAAACATTATAAGACATGAACACTCACGCTTCGACCACAACAATATCAACACCTACGTGCGACACGGTCGCTATGTGATCTACGTTCAGTTCAGCGGCAGACCGTCCCCAACCAGGGTGATTTTGAACAACGACTTTTTTTTTTTTTTTTAACGCGGGGGAATCCTTTTACGGACGTTCCGCCGGTGCCCTGGGTGGGCCCGGAGGGGTG
>DWLS01007586.1:0-10600 GCA_018246255.1 Pachliopta kotzebuea | reverse complement strand
TTCATCTTTATGTCTGTTCGCTTGCAGTTTTGTTGGAGTCTATGACTCTCTGCACGACCTCTTTGGCGAACTTGATAAAGATGGGGCGACTCTTGCCATCACTCATCAGAGAGGCGATGCTACCTACACTGATCTTCGCACCGAGCTCAATTTCGGTTCCAGCTCTAATTCCGCAAAATAAGGGACAGGAAGTTAATATGTGCACGACGGTCTGGTCCTCCGCCGGGTCACAGAGGCACGAAGGACTGTCCTTACACTTGAAGCGGTGCAAGTATTCGGAGAATCCCCCGTGCGTTTCTAAGTATCACAAAACATTAAAATCGACAAGGGTCTCCTAAAATATTATAATATAATTTATATGTGTACATTTTCCAAGATTGTGCTAAGGAATTACGTTTACGGTTGGTAGGTTCAATGACACTACGGTCTTTAACTAGAGAATGTTTTTGTTGGCCCCCACGCTAACCAACAGTAAGTCCTATTAATACAATATGTACATGTTAAAAAAAACGTTCTCATTTCGTAACATGCCCAGTTTCAGATTGAGAACACTATACAGCATAACTGTCTAATTTAAATAACAAGTTAGCACATTATACAATAAAATACGAAACGAAACTGATTGTTTTAAACTTTAAACTATTATTGCTAATACACATTTGTATTTTATCCTAACTTCGAAATATTAAGCAATAATGTATTTTTAAAATATTACAATCGTTCCACATTAACTAGTGCCTTACGGAGTGTGAAGTATTATTATAAAATTTCTTTTAAATTCAACCTATTTAACGACAAGGAGTGTCGTGATTAACTTGAATAATTTAACGTGATATGAACATCCTTGATGTGATACATTTATATATTTCCTTAGTTCATCTAATTTCAATGATGGTATATGATTATAACTGATCGAAAAACTATTAGGTTCTAGTGGTAGTATCTGTTGGGTCTGGACGTGGCATCGGCATGTATCAGACAACGTAAGCCGTCACAACACGGCTCCGCCGCGTACATCGACCCACAAGCTTTCCCTATTTCACCTACCGTTTACAGGCCGGTTACATTAAAATTACTAGTACACAAGTTTGTACCACAATACTAACTCATGGCATCAATGTGTACGTATAAATTTTTTTTGAACATGCACAATTGGTGTATTTAATTATTATAATATTTATATGCAGATAATATATATATACACACAACACATCATGGGATTCTAGTCAACCTCATCTGGTTGTGGTGCACCTTGCTATTCAACGAATGAGGCTCTGAATGCCCAATAACCCGCATTGGGCCAGCGTGGAGTGAGACGGCCCAAATCCTTCCATAAGTGGGGGTTGCTTATGTCCACCAGTGGACGTTTATCGGCTGATGATGAATAATATTTATTATTTGAGAATAAAAAACAAAAGATACATAATAAAAGAAACTGTTAGTAACATATTAAGACTAACGGGGCGTTTCATCATAGTTTGACCTTAACGAAACACGCAACCATTAATCCCAGTCACTAAATTTAATTAAGCAGATCGAAATTTAGGCCTAACGTGTGTCTGAAAAATTTACAGAAATTTGGAATAACCCGAGTGTACGGCAACCGTTTTTGTAGGAGTCAAAATTAAACAAAGAAACATTAAACCGCCACAAAAGGTGCCCGCAGGAATTTAATTATTTTTTCATCATTTAGCTTTGAACTGGCGCACACTTTGGAACCTTTATTAAAGTCGACGGCCTCTTTTATGCTTTCTGTTTTATAATAATCGATATCTACAATGAAAAAGAGAAGACTGCGTTTATTAAACGGTATTCCTGAAACTCAATCAATTAAAAGAAAAAGTTGAAAAGATAGATATTGTACTTATCCATATCTATACAGTACCCAAAATATTCAAAGCTATTGTATCTTTGTAGCTGTACTTTCAATGGATTTTAGTTAGCGTCTATGTTTCTTTTAGTAGCTATAAGGAACCCGTTACCCGAAAATGTAGTTATAACGAATAGAAAATATATAGGTTAGATTTAATGCTGTAGTGTATATTATACTACATGGTGCTACAAGTAAATGTACTTTTTTAGTCCTAACAAAAACTCGTTACTTTTGAGGTTTACTACAAATGCAAACTAGAGCATTACAAACGAATTACTAACATATGTACAGATTTTCGTCATTAACAATAAATTTCTAATAACATGAGAAAGAATGTAAACAGAATTCTAACGGATATCTACTCACGCTATCCATCACCCGTGTACAAGTGTAAATTTACGGTTTTCCTATTTATATTGCCTGCAATGATAAAACATAAGAATATAACAGACAAATACTAAAGTAAAAAAGTATAACAACGCATAGTAAAGTAAATCAAAACTTTTGAAAGATAATTACACAGTTACACAGCATAAAAGGAAATGTTAGGATTTTTTTTCATATGAAGTACGGAGAATTCTACACTTAATATAATATAAATCTAATTTGAAAGTACATGTTTAAATTTTCACGACTATAGTTTTACTTTAATGTTCACTGTGAAGCCACTTTTCACATATTTGATAAGACAATGCAGGAAAAAAATATTTTATTAACGTATACTCACGTTTTATAAGTTTAGGCACTTCGTGGTTAAAAAAAACTTAATTTAGAAAGTTTGAACTTATGAATCGTATATTTAACTAGTATAAAAATAAATATAGGAACCGCCCAGCTGGCAGAATTGTTACTACAGATTATACTAACCAATGTAGACAACACAACTTTTTTTTTTAAATTATTCATGATTTTATATCAGCATAAGATTAAAGTTCATACACCACTCTTTCCATGAGCATATATACATAAATGTATAAAAAAGAGATATGCGAAACGTTCAGGTACATGATGACACATACATAACTTCAGTCTCTGCCGGTAATTATTTTTATATTTTTATCAGTAGAGGGAATTTCGATACTTTTGATGATTAGTTGTATACACCTAAGTTTTTGCAAGATAGGTATATTCTCAAAACATCGTATAAAAATGGAATTAGAAGCAAATAGTTTAAAAAAATCTTGACAGAATAATTTAAAAAGTTTCATTTAAGTACACTAAAGAATTTTTCATGCTTATTACATTTTAATTAATCAAAATATCATACAGACTTATATTTCGAAATTTTTATTTTACTATCAAAACTAATCTAACCGTTGAAAATCGGAGTTAAAAGATATTAAGTGCATTCCATATTTATTAAAATAATTATTGCCACTTACATTGAATTTTAAAATATTGATACAAAATCACAACTTATGCTGATCATTAGTTTTTGTTTTGGTTTAAATTAAAGGCATCAGTAATTATAACTTTATTGCAGTTTACACATTTTTTGATTTTATTACTTTTTAAATGAAGCGTCTTCATAGCGTCTCTAAATTAATGTAATCCTATAATATAAATGTCTAATGCGCATTTGGAAAATGTAAAAAATAGACTTTATTTATTCTTGATATGTGTGATAAAAAATAAAAGTAATTTATTTAAATTAAATAAGTTAACTGATTAAAAATATATATTTCGGTTTTATATAAATCATACACATTTGCGTACATTATTGGACATAATAATTTATAGATTAACGAGCCAAAACATGGTAACTACTGTTATGTTAAATGGACAATAACGTTAAACAGAATTAAAGATGGACGTAACTATCAAAACGTGTATATGCTAACTTTTAATTATTTTTTATAGAATATACTGTAGGTTTAGTATTTAAATACAGGTGCAGCGAACAATTAAACTTAAAATTTTTAAATTTATTCACTGTAGTTTTCTTTCACTAGGGCCTTTTTTTATTGCCATTAAAGTACACTTAATCTGCAATAATATTAATTTGTAATAGCTGGTGCAGTTGCTATTGACATTACTACTACTACCTATTCCTTTTGTACCAATAACAGTCCTTTCGCCTTTACTGAACGCAATAAACTTATATTCCATAGACATTAGACCTTGTATACTTATTAATTTTAAGATTTTTTATATAATTTCATCAACATCACCAACTACATGAAAAGACATGCTCATGGCATGAAGAATATACCTTCCTAAAACATATTAAAAACAGTTGCTATTCACCAGTACATTTTTTTTTTCATTTTTACATTATGTAATAATTACCAGTATTGTAACTGAAGATATTAGCCAATTTTAAAATTTCCGAATTTTATAAGACAATTTTACTTTTGTATCTTACTCTAGTGAGAGATAGTTACAAGGTATTTGGTTTTTTAATATTCCTAAGAAATGTCTTAATGATTTCAAACATGCAGTCATTCATCTTACATTTAAGAGGATGCTCAATATCTGTTACTTGAAAACACCACATGTCAGTATTAGTATCTAAGTACTTACATTGTTATGAGTTTTTATGTTTTATTTTTATTATATGTTTTTATTACACTTGTCATTAAAATTTCTCCATGGTTTAATTGATGGCACCTAAACATTAAGCCTCGTCATAGTAAGATATGTTACTGGTAATTAGTCACAATAATAAATTAATGTATTTATAATTAAAATATAACAATATAAAGTAACATGAAATTTAATTTTCAGCCATGGTCGGTTGCTTTGTTGTCATATTCCTGCATTTTATCAAAGGAAAGTTACTAATCTTACTAAATCCATCTACTATATTATTATGAGTAATCCTTATTCACACTAGCACTTAATTTTTAAGTCTTTATTAATCTTCATTTATTTATACAGAGGAAATCCAGAGCCATATTAATAAGTGTTAAACCAGAAATGCACAATTTTGTTATTATTTTCGGTTCCTTGAAGCATAAACTATTTTAAAACACCTTTTTCATTCAATTTCACAAAGAAAAAAAAATATTGTTTATTGGCAAATATATAAAGACATAAATGCATTCAGTAATGAGTACAAGTAGTTGTAACTAACTCTAGGGAAAATAAAGTAATTCTTCATGTTTTGAGGTTTTCAGTATGTTGTTTATATACAGGACACTTTAAACATTAATCACAAGTCCATGAGCCCACTAAAATTGTCTTACACACTGATAGATAGATAACTACTCATAGCAGCACAAATACTTTCACTTTATGTAACAGTGTTCGTATTACTTTAAAAAGTACTTTAAAAAATACATATTTTTTTCAGATTGACTGATTCAGTTATTGTTGTTATATTGAGTTATGACATCAGTGTTCTAATTCATTCTCATAATATATTTTAGAATTTTGATTTTTTTTGTTTGTGCCTGAACTGTTCA
This sequence comes from Pachliopta kotzebuea, assembly GCA_018246255.1. Taxonomy (NCBI): domain Eukaryota; kingdom Metazoa; phylum Arthropoda; class Insecta; order Lepidoptera; family Papilionidae; genus Pachliopta; species Pachliopta kotzebuea. Next base: position 5,320 of record DWLS01007586.1, on the reverse strand, counting down.
AAATATTACATTTTAGAAAACATTGTACAAACATTAAGTACATACAAAAATAAAGACAATGTTGACAATTCTTTAAAGTAACTCATTATCAAAAATGAAAAATGCTCTGGAATGTTTAAGTTCAAAGAAACCTTGATCATGATTTACTTCACTTCATTCTTATCTTATAGGGATCCCATGATATTGCTTATATGATCACAAAATATTGCTGTTAATAATAGTAGTTAAGTGTACAGAATTTTTTTTTAATTTATACATTACAAGTTTCCTTTCTATGTTTAGTAGTGGATGTGCATTGATTGAAATGATTACAGAATTTAGCTTAACTAATTTTGGTAGATCAAGTAGAATAATCATTTTCCTTTCTTCTACTCTTGTTATAAAATTTCGATTTCATCATAAAATCTTTTCATAAAACACTTTTAATTTTAGTATTCCAAATTTATTTATATTTTTATTAACTTACACTTTTTAAAAAATTTTCTTTATATCAATCTCTCAGACCACTATCTCAATGTAATACCAGAGGAAAGTATTCACTTTTCTTTAAAAATTACACTGAATGTTTGTATTACACAATTTCATAAAATTTCCTTCGCAGAAGCCAGTGCTTGTTTTACAAACTTTTCTTTGTGTTAACTTCAATATTGCATTTATTATATTTGGCATGAAAGTTTTGCTGACCCTTGTACTATCACCACTTTTTTCCAAAATTTATTGACATAAACAAAAATCTATTACTAGTACAAAATTAAATAAAATCTTAGATAGAAAAGAAAAAGAATCATAGGTAAAAATTATACATGAATATTTTAACAGAAATACATAAAAAAAATTCTGACCGTTATAAAACAAATCGAAAAAAACCTGTTAATCCATAATTATTATTTGACAGTATATACATATATAATAAATTATTTGTGTATATATTAATTGTCAAAAAATAACGAGAACACAACGGCATCTCGTATTTGACCAGCAGACTTTTTTAGTCAGCGTCAAAAATAATTGGCTCGGAAGTATCGCCAAAAATTTGATTAGATGAGCTGTGAGTTGAATGTAAAAGTAGTTATTAATGTTAGTAAATTGTTAACATAATTTTTTTTAATCGATATAAAAATTCAATAAACAATACAAAAAATCTATTTATTTTAAATTTTCTTTTATTTTTCATGACCCATTAAAAGAAAAGCTGTAGAGTATTTTAATTCTATATGGCAAGGGCATCACGATTGCATAAAATTCTTCGGTTATAAATTTGAAAATTCAAATGCAAAAACTTTTTCAAAATTGGTTTTCGTAACACATGTAAGTAATCAAAAGAATCTCTCTAGACATATTGCCGTTGTTAAAAAGCTGTACTCTCGTTCTCTTTATAATTGCACCTCACTTTTCATATCTAATATTGCTAATTTATTTTATATACATGATTTATACCAAAGTCTACATAAAGTATGTTTTTAAAGCGTTTTTAATAGCCAGTGCTAAAAAACATAACATGAATAATGTTTTTTTTAAATGTTTTTATTGTTTAGTTAGTAAATATTAATATGAATATACCGACCTATTCCAACTTCAAACTGCTACCGTTCGTTAACAAACAAATAAAGTGAAGATAAGTTGTAACTCCATTAAAAGTCGGGAATTTTTTTTTAATTTATATATATTTATAAAATTTTTAAACAGATTTTGTGTTGAAAATCCCTTCATATTTTGCCTATAAATGTAAATTTTTAAATACATGAAAGCATTGCTCAAAAACTCCTTTGCGCACGTGACTTTCATCCCTTACACGTGCGCGAATAAATTTAAAACAAATTGACCGCTAAAGTACAAAATCAATTTTTATTCAACGAATAATATATCCCAAAACTAAGCGAAATAATTTAAATTTATAGATCATATCAGAAGTTTTTATATTTTTCATAAAAAATATTATGCATTATCTTTTATCTATACTAGTAATATATTAGCTTGAAGTACCACCCACTGAAAAAAAGGTAATAATTTTATATGAAACGCACACTCCAATAATCGCTCATTTGGATTTGGTCTTCATTACAGGAATCTTGTGTGCAGTGTATATTGTGTGGTACAGAAATCTGTTAATTTTTTTAAACTCATTAAAATTAATTATAATAAATGTCAATTATTTGTAAATTAGACTAGTTCAATGTGATGAAAAATTTGGTTTAATTTTAACTTGGAATAGACATTGAACATGTGGGTTAGTCTAAAAATTGGTTTTATAGAAATCATTACATTTACAGCACATACCGGTTGGGAACAACTTTTCAAGTCAGTAAATATTCTTAAAAAGTGAAATATCACAATGGAGAATGGAGAAGAACAGAATAATGTACCAGTTCACCAAAATGGTCATGAAGCAGCTGGGGTAAGTTGTAATGATTTGCTCCAATATTGTTGTATGATCTCAATTTTTAATACTTTAGCCATTGTATGAGAGATGCCTAAAATTCTTTAAAAATATTACTTTGTGTGATAATCGATTCCATATTGTAATTTTCCACTACAGTCCTTGGGTAAAAAAAAGGTGAAACCACTGATTATGTTTACAACCATATGTTGCACTTTTAACATATGTTTTGGAATAAAAACTGGAAAATAAACAAAATAATATCATTTAAAAGAATAATGAATTTTTTATTCAATAACTTTTAACTACATTGGTGCACACCATAACATATTGTCTGTTAACAAACTTAACATGCAGACAGTGAAAAGTGAAGGATCCATGTTGTCAGTTGAAAATGTAGAAGTGAACCATTTTAACAATCTTGGGGCTAGCAAAGTAACTTTTATTTAAAAATTTTCACTTTTAATAAAAGTATGACATATTTTTTCTTTATTTCTTAAGAAAAATAAATATATTGAATACATTTTATACTTAGTGGACTCCACAGATCCTGCTAGTGCACACAAACTAGTTTTTAGTCTGTTAGTTAGTATGTTAGAAATATTTTAGTACACTATTGAGCTATCTCATGATAAATTGTAACAAAGTAGATAAAGTAAAAAATATGTTACAACTTCCATATGGCACACATTCATAATTATTTATTATTTCTGGAGTGCTTATTGTGGATTTGGTATAGTACCATTCTTGTGAGGCAAGATCTTGAGAGACCATTGATTTTTTTTTAACAGAATGATCTCGGTGTTTACCAGGTCGTTGGCAATAGTTTAAGAGCTTGGAATCATGTTGTAGAAATATACATGGAGCAAGAATTTCTCACAATTCAGGTAAGTTAGGTCCATAAATAAGATGCTGTAGTCAATTTTATTACTTTAACTTTGTTTTTTTAACCATTAGCTGTCTTGGTAAGAAGGAGCTACAAAGTTTTTATTGCAGTTGTATATTGGACATGTTACAATGTTAATGACATGGACATGCAACAGTTAGGGTTGTGACTTCATTGACATGCTAAGATTGTAATCTTACCAATACTTATCTATCTTCTGTATGTTTCATTGTGTAATATTTGTTATCATAAAAATGTGATGTATTTTGTGTGTGTGTATGTTGTGTACAACCCAGGATTTACGGGGATTATGAGCTTCCAATTACTCTTCTTCCTCAGCATTATATAATTTCAGAATGTCACTATGGAAAGCATGGAGTGACTTATAGAAAAGACTTCCTCATGTTTATATAATTATTTAGCAACAATATACAATTATTATAAGATGAAAAGTCCTCTGTCGAAATTACATATTAATTTTTCTTACATTAAAAATGACAGATGTATGTGTAGCACCTGCTAGACAACATTTTTTTTTTATTTATATGTACATACTTGTGTGTGTTGATTAATATTATTTTTTGTCAGGGCGAAATTAAGTCATTGTACTATTGTCTTCATCGGTACAGAGGTATTGCGGTGATTTATAACCACATGCTGCAACACATTGATGAATTGAAAGCCATGGTATTTATATTTTATACTTAATCATCATCAGCCAATAAACGCCCCCTGCTTAACAGCTTGACACAGGCTCTCTCCAAAGCTTTTCTCGCAACATTCACCTTTTATAGTTAATATTTCACTACATTATATCTAACAAATGGTAAAAATTATTATTTTGTTGATGTCAATGTTCACTTCTATTTTTGACATAGTTACAGTTAAAGAATTCTTTAGCAAACATGTAGGTTGAAGTTTTAAAACTTATTTTATCTACGTGGTAATGATATACACATGTGCATAATGTATTTTTTAATGACATTTTTTATAATTTACTTTTATATTAATCATGTTTTAAAATTTTAATGAACTTTTCTTTTATTATTTTCATTTTGTCTGTCGTTGAGGTATTCTTTGATAGTTATCAATAAAAAAAAATTTTGTTGACTATGCAAATAATCTTCACTTCATGGTTCTTAACTTTTGGGTCGATAACTAAAGCATTATTTATCGTTTTTGTACCATTTTAGGTCTGCAGTTTGCTTGCCTGGAACATACGCAGTTCCAGGGTAGTGAGGATGACCCGTTCCCATTCTTTTGATTCAGGCCGGAATCTTTACAATTAATTTATTTAGTGAGAAATAATAACACTAATTGATTGTAATTAATAACTTATTTGATTGTATTGATTGTAATTAATACATGTACTAGTCAGTTTTTAGGCATTTGTGTGTTATCAAAATTTTATGATTGTTTCTATGGAGGTTGTCACAGGTTTTTTTCTCCATTTTTAAGTTTTAATATTTGAGATGTATAAAAATAATAGAACAGGTTATACGGAAAATACTTCATGCAGTATATTCATTCATTCATTAGCCGCCTGATGTCCACTGCTGGACATAAGCCTCCCCCAATAGTGGTGGAGGGTTGTAAGAGGTTCTACACATCAATTCACGGGACCCATGCCAACGTTAGCACACAGCAGGTGAGCCTCCACACCCTTATTTGTTGATCGGCAGGATGCACCATGAGTAGGTGAGGTTAGCTTGGGTCCCGTGAGCTGTTGTGTGGGACCTCTTACACTCACATCCCCCTATTATGCAAAGTAATTCCTTAAAATTTTCTGTTACAATTCCTTCATATAATAAGTGTATGTGATTAATTTAGAAAATCGAATCTCTATTTTTTGTGTAACATTCCGATTACTGTGATTATAGGCTATATTTTTCTCTATTGTTCTTTGATACTAATTATTGTTTAAGTTTTTTAAGAAAGCGGAATATTTTTAAGTTTTTATAAATACTATATACTTATGATGGGGGGTGAAGCTGGTATTTAAGTCTGGGTGGGGTCTGTTGAGAGCCGAGGTCAATGGATTCCTACAAAATGCCCAT
>DWLS01007585.1:0-10600 GCA_018246255.1 Pachliopta kotzebuea | reverse complement strand
GCAAACATAGTCTAGTCGTACATCCTTAGCTGGGTGAGGCGCTTCTGTGTAATGGACCTTTTCTTCGATCGTTATATTAGTATCGTTATTATTTATAATAGTTACGTAATATAATAAAAAAAATGTTAATTTATTACGTTATATAGAAGTCAAGATAAAATTACACGGTTCTCCAAGCAGGAAGCGGAGAATACCATATCAGAACTGATCTCGTACCAATCACAATGGGTATCCAATACAATTTCGTCCCTTAATGAACCCGCATTAAAGACGATCTTTAAGGGTCACAGATTAAAAATGGATTTAGGGTAAAAATAGGTCAATTCACTTTTTACAACCTCCCCTTATCTCGATAGCAAGTCAAGCGTACTTATTGAGACATCAACTTAAGAGGCACAAGAAAAATTGCGGGGCTTCATGTGAGCCCACATTTTCGCTTTAAAAGCTTTTTCAATACAGCTTAAGGTAATTTTTTGAAAAAATTTTAGAGCTTTGGTATCAAAAAGCACTAATTAATCCTTTCATTATTCTATAACTGCTAATATATCAATGAATAGCTCACAACTGTTAGATTTGTTATGAATGATCATGAACAGTTTATTATGTTATAAAAGCTGGGACTTCAGCGCTTTTAAAGCTGCTCTTATTAGGATATTTTCCTTTTTTACGTTATTTAACTAAAACTGAATATTGTTCAGATAGATTCATTTTAATTTTTAAAATTACAAGCATTTTCTGCGAGGTATTTTTGTTATTGGAAGAGTTACTGTACTACTGAACTTTTAAGTATATGTCAAAAGTTCAATAGTTCAGTAACTCTTGCTACAGTTTTGAGGCGTAATGTATTTTTAAATACCATAATTAATATCTTCATTAAATGAAACCGGTTTCGTCACCATAGCCTGTAGATTGATCTACTCAACCCACTGTATTATTCCTTTTCATTTTATATATATGTCCTAAGGTCATTTAGTCACTGCGACAAATCCACAATGCCCCACTTATTTGCCCCAACTTTCCCCCACATATAATCTCCGTTATGACGGACCCGTTGCGGATATGATCTGGGCGGGTCCATTTTTCCCCGCGAGCAGCCACAGGCTAGAGGAAATTAGGTGTCAGTCCGATATGCAAGAAATAAAACATATCTGATTTGAGCTTTACATACCAATGAAACCAATCTGCGAGGAATTGTTAAGTTGTATGTTATTAATTAATAACTTACAGACGTTAAGAACAGATCGATAAAGTTATATTGGTCAAAAGTGCAGTATGATTACTACAGTCAAAAATTTGTTGGCTGTAAACTTTCAGACTATTACCAAATAAGTGGAAGATATTGGAAGATTATAGACTTTCTTATTAATCTCACAGCATCGCATAGACCAGGACAATCTGGCGGCTCTTTGGATATGAACCTGAGACACTTTGAAGGTGAACCTGAGGCTCTTTGGAAGTGAAACTGAGGCCCTTTGGAGGTGAACCTGAGGCCCTTTGGAGGTGAACCTGTGGCTCTTTGGATGTGAACCTGAGGCTCTTTGGATGTGAACCTGAGGCTTTTTGGATGTGAACCTGAGGCTTTTTAGTTCCACACGCAAATATTAGTTTATTTAAAAGAAACTAAAAATCATTATGTATTGATTAACGATGATTAATCACCATATTTTTACTAAAATTTTTAATAAATAGATACAATTATTTGAAAAAAAAATTGCATCTCTTTAAAAACTATGAACTTTTGTAAATTATAATTTGTGACTCGTCCGGCTTAAAGCTTTCTAACCCCTGGCGTAGACAGTCTATTAAATATATAATAAAAATATGTTATAGAATAAGGTTCAATTGTTTCCAAAATATAGGACCTACGCAATTATATGTATATGTATATGTAACATATATTTAAGTACAATGTATGCAGAATGAGGTGCAGTATGAGCTCTCTTCATTAACAGCTTTCGTCTCCTATAGAAAATAGGACAACCCCCAATATTCTGTCAATTATGAATTTGTAAATATTAAGGGGGTGCATTTATCGTGAGATTATGACCGGATTAAAAGCCCGAACCTGCGCCGATAATCCGGGTAAGTGCCGGATAATGACAATTAACGCCCGGGTGTCGGCCGGATTAGCAACAATATAAATATATTAATTTGTTGTATTGTAACTTAACACTGGCCTACCGCTCTGCCTTTGTAAGCCTAAGTTTTCTGTTCCTATTGGATTGAATTGTTAAGTAAAGCTTTCCTATAGCCACCGTATATATTTATTTATTCCTTCTTACACCTAATGTAAAGGCGGACTTAATGCCATTGGCATTATTTTACAGTCTACCTTAGCTGGTGCAGAGATGTGATGAGGTAGGCAGGTGCATGGAGCAGTTAAAGGTGTGTGATAATACATATGAAAAGAATATTAAATTATATCATAGTACTAATAGATATATTAATAATACATAATATACTCATACATATAATAACAAAAAATGATAAATAAACATAAGTATATCGGTATGTATAAATTTATTCATTTATGAGGACCTAATTATTACTTTATTTAAGAGAAATATTTAAAGACAGGAGAATCAATTTTTTTTTAAAACTTTATTGAAACACCTAAAATTAGTATTCAATATTCAGACTTAATGCCTACAGGAATTCTCTATCATTCAACATATGAGGCGGAAGATGTGAAAATTATATTTAAAGCTTAAAAAATAATCATCAGGTAAATACATATACAAATATATAAAAATACATAAATAAATACATATATACATAAATCAGTAAAAACAGATAAGACAACATAATCTTGTGACTCAAAATAGTTCCTTTTTAGAAATCTCCTGAAAATATCTTTACAGTACTAACTGCCTTCTATGTGAAAGCTCCAGTAAGCAAGAAGGCCTTAATATTCTTGCTGAAATCTTTTTTTTTTATTAGTTACCAGTCAATGCTTGACCACGATCCCACCTGGTGTTAATTGATGATGTGGTCGATGATGGTAAAGCGCATTAACTTAGCAAATGCCTATTCACTCTTTTCTTGAAGAAATCACAGATGGATAGGAGTGTAGATATTCTCCTTTGCTACAGACTGTCTAGGTAGATACCTACGCAGCTCCTATTTCTACCGCCAAATAGTAAGGAAACATTACAGTGTTCCGGTTTAAAGGGTGCTGTATACTAGTGAAATTACTGCGGTAACGAGAATTAACACATTACATCTCAAAGCGATTAGTTCTATGTGGTGCTGTGTATATAATATTAACCAGTTATAGGAAAGTGTATTTACCATCAAGTGAAAGCCTTGCTCTTCTTGCAAAGTCGAATTAAATAAAAAAGATTTTCGCCGTTATCTTATCTTAGTGGTATTTTGCTACAGAAGAACCAGCAGAAGTAGATGTGGAGATTGTGCGCTATAGCAGAATAGCAAGTATGAGTTCACTTACTACGAGACCCATGGTATTGTAGCGATCTTTGCAAAGGCTTTCCCGCGGCTTTGCGATACAACGAAGATTAAGTGTAAATGCTTTGGTCTTTACTTGTTGCTCATAACTTAATCTTTTTTCTTTTATTACTAAGAAAACAAACAAGTTTACGGTTTTGATTTTAAGCAGTTACAGTAGCCTATAAAAGCTTACAACCAGAGGCACCACCACACCTTTGCCGACCGGAAGAACCCTATCACGCACTTTTTGAAAGACTCTATTCTGTAGCTCCTTGGGAATAGGAACAACAGGGAGTTCATTACAATTTTCTCCAGCAAAGTCAGATACACGAAAGCTTTAACCTGTCTATCCCGTCGTTAAAATAAAAAGGTCCCATTATCACTTGAATGAAATGTAAAAATCCCAAAAGTCATCATCTGTGAAGTTCAAATGTAAGAGACAAAAATAAAATATTCACGGATTGTAGACTTTAAACATTAAGTAAATGTCTTTGTATTCGTTTCGGACGAGACTTAAGTTTATTAAGTATGTGAGGGGCGTAGCTCGGGGGGCCCAGGAGAGATCCCTGCGGCATCTCAACAATACGATAGTTGAATAGTAAAAACGTTTTCATTGCAGTTTACTCATCATCTATACTATTATTTCTTTATTCAACCGATTTTGAATATTTATAAGTAGAGCTGAAAGTTTTATAAAAATAATAAGGTATTATAAATATTTGCTAAGGTTTTTTTTTAATTTTTTCGCTGAGTCGAGCAAAGTGTTCATTTGATAGTAAGTGATACGCCTTCTTTTAACAACACGGCGATGGTTAAGGTAGCACCACATTGAGCTCGTCACTATGAGATGTAAGGTAGTAAGTCTCGTTAACGCAGTAATTTTACTAGCATACAGCACCCTTCGAACTAGAACACAGTAATATTTGCAGATTACTATTTGAAGGTAGAAATAGAAGGTGCGGTGGTTCCTACCTAGACTGTTTTCGGCAACGGAGATCTACCACCAGTTTACATATAATACTATATATAAATATACATGGTTATAAATATATGAAAGTACATAAATAAGTACATTAATACATAAATTTAAATCTCTTTAAAATGTTTTACTTATCAATGTTTAATAGGAAAAGTTCCGCGACTTGAATGTGGCGGAATTTATATACAGCCTCAATTCTGTTTTTATCTCAAACATATGTAAAGTAGGCAAGTACATATAATATAGGATAGAAGAGAAAATATGCAAGTGGATCACTTATTGTAAGTGAACACTATTGATGAAGGACAAGTATAAAATTTGTTAGCTGCGTTGCAAATCTTATACTAAATGAAGGCTCCAGTTATATGATAGTAAGTTGTTTACTAATATTCCGATATTGAAGGTGATTATTTTCTTTATATTATATATTTATATACAAAGCGATGATGTTCCTTCCCTCCAAGTTGAGTGAAAGTTGTTGAATTTAATCTGGATTAGTTATTTGTTCTACATCCTCAATAAACCGGGTGGTACATTGTAATGCTTTTAAAATCCTTTGCCTTTAAGTAATCAAAACTTTTAATCTTATTGAGTGAATACTTTATTTTGTCCACAAAGCGATACCAGATAACAACTCCTTTATTCGGATATTGATAGGATCCGACCTAAATTTTATTGTTAACCCGATTTCTGGACTCGGACCCATTCTTTACGATTGGTATTTTTTATATCATATTACCTCAAAATGTATTGAATTATCTACAATGATTATAAAGCTGTATAAAGCTTTGATAGATCAAGTCCTTGTATCGGTAAGTTCAAGTTGTAAATGGGAACCTTATTAAGGTTCCTTTCGGGCATCGTGTTTCTGTTATATACCATAGCGTTGGTTAAGATGGTATACACAACACCACATTGCGCTCGACGTCTTGAGGTATAAGTTATTGAGTCTCATTAGCCCAGGAATTTTACTATCATAAAGCACCCTTCAAACTGGAATACAGCAATGTTTGCACATTACTATTAGGCGGTAGAAATAGGAGCTGCGGTGGTACCTACATATCTACATTCCTATCCATCTGTGATTTCACCACCAAAATTAACGCCTTGCTTATTGTAGCTTTTACATAGAAGCCAGTTAGTACTATAAAGAAGTTTTCAGGAGACTGGTGAAAAGGTAGTTAGATATTCACATCACGACATTGCGCTCGTTGCTTTGAAACATAGGGTATTGTACTTCTCAAATACTGCAGAGCGGTTATCAGAGAAGCGGGAAGAAGGAACAAAGTATGAGCAAAAATTAAAAAAAAGAACAAATAGAATTAAAAGAAAAATGTAAGAAGGAAAAGACGCGATTCGTAATAGAGTAGTTACTGAAGAAATAATGTGTAAGGTTAAACTAGAAAGAGAAAAATAATAAACGAAATAAATTTCCCTGGCTCACTTTGCGGGGGGAACGAATATTAATAAAGAGGTATTATCGTTACCTCAGTAATTTCACTAGCATATGGCACCCTTCAAACTGGAACACAGTAATGTTCCCACATTACTATTTGCCGGTTGAAATAGGAGCTGCGGTGGTACCTAGACGGTCTCCAGCAAAAGATTTACCACCAGTAAGATAAGCTTGTCTATTCATATTATTGTTACTGCTTTGAGAATTTAGATGTGACTCTTCTAGAAATCTTGAATAATAAAGTACCTCGTAGATGAGAAGGAGCAGAGCCATAAATAATAAGACTTCTTTTTAATTACTTTAACGAAGATTTGATTATAACACAATGCGGGGGTGAAATGAGTTGGGAACCCTTTCCTGGGCTCCTGACAATGTACACGCGTCGGCGGGCCCCCAAGCGGTATTATTGTAAAGTTGAAGTATCATTACCACCCTTATTTTTGTGGTCTAGGGGATAATTTGGCTTGCAGCTTCCCTAAATCTGCGAAATATGTAGTGGTACGGGTATACATTAATTTTCAAGTTACGAAACTCTGAAAGCGAATAGTATTATTATAATCGTTGCTCTGCTCATTTAGTTGCCACTTTTGTTTACACAGTAATTACTAGTAATAAATTCTTACTTGTGGTTTATTCGAGAGGTAAACTCTATAAAGGTTTGTTATGTGATACAATTTTAATTCTTTTTTTAATTAAGTTTACGGAGACTAAAGTTAATGTGTCGGCTGTTTATTTTGTAATAAAATTGATCCCCTCATACGCGTGTGTATGAAATGAGTTTTTAACCCTCGTCAGGTTTAAACAATGAGCGGGTTTTATATTAAAGAAAAGCGTTGTGTGTGCTTACCGCTTACCGCCCGAAAAGTGCTGTCGCTAAAGACATTACCGCGATAATAAAAATTAATATCTGCCTTGAAGTAACGAGTTCAATGTAGTGTCTTGTATTTTTTTTAGAAAAACCATCACTTTCTGCTTTCATTACAAGATTTTCTTACTGCGGTATCAAAACTACTAACGCTAAGTAAATATATACATAAATAAGGGTATAAGGAGTCGCGCAAAACATCTAACGGAACCCAAGCCGACCTTACTTGCTCTTGGTGAAGCCTGCTAATCAACAAAGGTGGTGGCTGTCCACCAACTCCCATTGAGCTAGCGATGTAGGAGACGGTGTAAATCCTCTTACTATTAAGAGGCCAATGTTCAACAGTGGTCGTCTATCAGCTGATGATGACGATGATGAATGGAAAGTTCGAGAATCATAGCTTAAAGTAAGTAAGGGGTTCGACTCAATAACTCACGAGATCTAAGCCTACCTCATCTGCTTGTGGTGCAGCCTGCTTATTAACTTACGAGGCCTAACTATTAAGAAACTATGTCCAACAGTGGACGTCTATCGGCTGATGAAAATATAATATATGTTTCTGTTCTGTTTTTATATATACTTGTATATATTTCTTTCTCTCATATAATTACTTATTTATTATCTCCTGTCCTACAGTATTGCCTGCAAGAGATCGCTTACAACTCTAAAGCCACCCTTGCCCACACTTAGATTATAAGTTTAGTTAAGTTAATTCACTGTACCATAATGTGAGCAGTAAATAGTATATATATATTTTTATCTAAAAAACCATGCCGCAGTTATATATATAATTTAACATAAAGATTATTTATATAGTGTAGTATTTACGAATGATGGAAATACTAAAAAACTCTAGTTACATTTAAACAATCAATACTTTGACAGTTAAAACAATTCCATAATGTACACGTGTTAAACTTAAAACATTCCCCTTTTTTAACATCGCGAAGCAAATAATAAATCAATTAAACTTGACATTACAAGATGTTAAACGCTATACGTTTACATTTAGTTACGTCACTACATACATTTAGCAAGGGGCCCGCAATTTCGCAAGGTGTCACTAATCACCAAAGTTTGTCACACTCTGAACAAAGTTATACAATAATACAATAACTCTGTTAATTAAATTATTCGTTTGGTAATAGTTATTTAAGCTTTGTACTTGTGTGTGTGAAAATAAACTAAATATCGTGAATACAGTTTCAGTTTTTCCTTTGCGCTGATTAACAGAATGCTGTACATCATCTCATTATCCTAGTCTCCCGTGAGTTAGTAACATAATAATTAACTAATGTTAACTGCATCTTGCTAATTAAAAGCTAGTTAGTATAGCTTCATGATAGTATATGTTTTATGATAAGATAATGTATCTCGTTATCTCGGTAATTAAATTACCTACATTACTACGTCATGGATCTCGGTAGAAATAATTGCATAAGCATTGCGGAAGTCTACTTTTCGATATATCTATAAGACAGACTTTAAAGAGGAACTTTGTTTTTTTTATGTGACGAAACGAACTAGGTGTTCACGTAAAGGTGAGTGATAAGATTTCCCATAACAACGAGATGTTAATTAAGATGGTATACGCTACATTACACTCGTAGCTTTAAGACGTAAGGTGTTAAGACTCATTACCTCAATAATTTCACTACCTACCCTTCAAATTGAAACACAGTAAGGTTTACATATTACTATTAGGAAGTAGAATTAGCTTACTATCGATCAATAGATACCTGACGTTAGTACTACGACTACAAATACATTTCCTGTAATAATTTCTCAGTTCGTAGCGATGCTGTAAGAAGCCAGGACTGTAAGAGGAGTTAGTAACAAATAAAATATTCAATCTTAATGAAAATTTCAGCTTCGATTATAAAGCAGAGTGAGAGAAGAGTCGCTGAAGAGGTCGGGGATCAAGCAATAAATAAATTAGACTAAACCCTGAGCGCGGGTTCCGCGATAAGTTCCTTGATGAAAATTAAATAAGCGCTGCTAAGTTATGCATAGAGGAAATTGATTCATTGGACAAAACTTACAGTAAGAAGAGATGAAATATTTTCAGATCTTACAACCACTTTATATGTGGTACTAAACTGTACTGTTGGTAGGTCTCCGTTGCTGGAGACCGTCAAGGTAGTTACCGCCGCAGCTTCTATTTCTATCGCCAAACAGTACTGTGGGAACATTACTGTGTTCCAGTTTGAAGGGTGCTATATGCTAGTGAAATTACTGAGGTAACGATAATTCCTCTTTTTTGATATATTTTCCCTCGCAAAGTGAGACAGGGAAATTTATATTGTTTATTATTTTTCTCTTTCTAGTTTACCCTTACTACACATTATTTCTTCAGTAAGTACTCTATAACGAATCCCGTCTTTACCTTCTTAAATTTTTCTTTTAATTCTTTTTCCTTCCTTTTTTAATTTTTGGTCATACTTTGTTCCTTCTTCTCACTTCTCTGATAACCACTCTGCAGTATTTGAAGAGTACAATACCCTATGTTTCAAAGCGACAAGCGCAATGTGGTAATGTGAGTACCTAACTTGCGCCACGTTGTTATGGGGAAGCTTGTCACTTATCGTGAATGCCCTGCTTGTTTCATCGCCTCATCGAATACTAAAAAAAAAGTTTTAATGCGGATAAGTATTCATTGAAAGATACCTCTACACTTATATACAAAATTAAGTTCATCTATTGACGTCATTGAGTCTAACTTCGGAAAGAAAGCGGACGGTATACATTTCCTAAGACGTTTTCGTTTACCTGTCGAATATAAAATAACAATAAGACTCTTTACGTCCTGTTCCTGGTAATTACAAAATTTATTTTGTCAATTACATACTATCTGCTAAATATTTCTTAAAGATTAAACAAGAAACTTGTCAATCAACATGTTGCAGTACTTGGTTATTACTTCTAGATTTGTATATTCTAATACTCAATATACTACATAATATGTTTTCCGATCTGAATCATTCTATTTCCAGTGAAACGAGCATTTAAACGCGCGTTTTATATGTATATATAAACGTATATGTATAGAGATAACGTCTGAAGCGAGAGCCGGTTAAAATAACTCTCGTAAAGCTGCAAGAACATCGTATAAGTCTACTTATAGCGGGAAAGCTTTAAGAACAATACATGGTCATTAAACCATGATTATATAGGTCATTAACATTATATGTATAGACGAACGACTACATGATACGCGAATGTTTACTAGCGCGTCGGCACTGTGGTGGTAAACTATACTGCACCAATAACAATAAAACGTTGAAAAGTTTTCTCATAGCACATCAAAAGATCATATTAAGTTATAGTCAAATATTCACACATTCACTCATTCATTAATTTCAACTGATATTAAAAAAGTCGCGGGATTCAAACAGCACTAGATCGTATTTTGTGGAATACTTTACTAGAGACCTATGTCCAGTGGACGTCCATCGGTTGAAACGTTGACACATTCTAAGTAACTTTCTTAGCACGAAACTCTAAATAGTTAATTAGTAAGAACTATCCTTTATACCCAGGTACATAGTCATGGTGGTTTTGATAGGATTCTTACTATCAGGTGAACCTAATCATCTTCTAGCTATTCTTTTGAAAAGCTTCAATTAAAGCTATTATTTCTACCGCCAACTACTTAGGCATTGATAATAATAATAATAAATGGAAATGTAATCGTCAACCTGAAACTATCCAAGACATTACCGGTGCATGTCCTTCTCTTGCTCAGACAGACTACACTCATAGACATAATTAAATTGTTCACCAAAAATTAGCCATATCTTATAAGTTAATAAATGAGAAGTTACGTCCCTACTATCAATACCAACCAAAACCA
>DWLS01007584.1:0-10606 GCA_018246255.1 Pachliopta kotzebuea | reverse complement strand
ACCACATACCAACAAAATTCCAACGGCTCTGATCTTATCTAAGCGAGATCTGTCTGTATGACAAATTTCAGTCTCCTACTCCTTGTACTTCTCAAGGTTGATATATTCAAAAGCTAAACGTACTCGCCAACAATACAAAGTATTGCCCAAACAATGTTACCAATAGCATACCATAATTCATCTAATTGTGGCTAATTATGTTGAGCAGGGACGTGGAGGAGACGGAGGAGCGTATCGCCAAGAAGGCAGCGCTGTTTGGAAGCGCGGAGCGCGGGCGAGAGCTGAGCGCTGCGGAGGAGCTGCGCCGGCGACACCTCGCTCGCTGGGCGGAGGCGAGCGCTGTGGCGGATAAGCTGCACACACTCAAGGAGGACGGCACGCGTCTCGCCGCAAGGTGATCATTTTGACATGTCCTCTTTTTAAAAATAACGTCCCTGAGTAAGCGATAATTGTCTTAAAGTACCCGGAGACGATACAGAGCTTTTTAAAACGACACCGTTCAATACATTTTCCCCGCAGCCATCCGGAAAGCGCAAAGGAGATAGAGGCGAGCTTAAAGAGACTGGACGGTGCGTGGGACAACTTGCAGCAGCTTGCGGCCAAGCGCACCGCCATGCTTGACGAGGCCATCGCTGAGCACAAGTTCGATGAAAGCCTCAAAGTGAGAAGCCATTTTAATTACTACATTTACAAATTTAATAATTGTACATTACTCAATTTCTGACTCTACAAATTAATTAAGTTTTCGACTTCCAAAGTCATACCTTAATCATTTCTTAAAATATCCGTTCGTTTGACTTTTTACTTAAGACAGGCGACTTTTTAATTAAGTGTACTGTCACTTTTTAATTAAGTGTACATCACAGCAAATCCTTTAAAAATATATATTTTTTGGTTTACAGGAGCTGGAGCTGTGGGTGTCGGAGACCGTAAAGCGCATGGACAGTGCGGAGCCGCCCGGGAGTGTATCCGACGCGGAGGCGCTACTCGAGCTGCACCAAGAGAGGAAGGTCGGCGTCGAGCGATCATTTTTATTTACTGAACTAATTAAACATTCATCTGTGGTACATATACTACACGTAACTATTTAGGGATTAAGACATAATGGTAGTCCCGTCGTGTGTCCGCAGGCGGAGATCGACGGACGGCAGAAGGTGATCTCATCGCTGCAGAAAGAAGCTGAGAGTGGCGCGCAGCCGGAGAAGATTCAGCGCGTAGCCAATTTAGCAGCAGGCCTCCATCAGGCCTGGCTCAACAAGAAGCAGGACCTCACACAGGTCCCTGATATACTCAATTATCTTCGTCTATAAAGAGTATATAGTGAATATTCCAGAGCCATAAACGCTGTACTAGCTAATAACATCTTAATTACGGCATCACGCGGCGTCAAAATAATTGATTAGAAATGACGAATGATAAAAATGTGTAAACAGTAGTTTAGCTTAGTTTTCTTCCTTTGTTTTTACGAGTATTTTTTTTTGGTTTTCATTACGCTTACTGCCAGATAAACTCTTTGCAACATATAAAGTCAAAGTCAATCAACTCTGCAAAAAAATAATGTATCGTTTAAAAAGGTATCCATTTAAATAATTATTGAGAGCGACGCTGTGAGAGTACATCCCGCGAAAACAACATCAAAGTGACAATTAATGATAAATCATTCATTCAAACTTACAATTATGTTTGGCCGTGGTTTTTTTATCGTGTTCTGTTATCATTTTATAGTAGTAGGTACAAAACTTATTCAATATTTTAAATGAATAAGAAACTAAATAAAAAATGTTTTGTTACTAACAAATAATTTAAGCATTTATCTCTATTAAGTATGGCTGCTTATCTGTTAAACATGCGCAGGCGCACGAGTTGCAGTTGTTCAAGGAGCAGGCGCAGCAGACGGAGGACTGGCTCGCGTCCAAGGAGGCCTTCCTCAACAACGACGATCTGGGCGAGAATCTGGACGGTAAAGATTACCAGTTTTTATAAAGTCAACCTTGTGCTACAATTTTATCCATTGAATTCTTCTCGGTGATTGCAGGCTGTGTGTTGTAAGGATGCTGGTGGAAGTCTCTATCATAAATTATAATTATGAACTATTTCAGCTGTGGAGACGTTGATCCGCAAGCACGCCGAGTTCACGAAGCTATTGGAGTCGCAGTTGGGGCGCGTGGATGAACTGCAGCGGTTCGCGGAAGGTCTTCTGCAGCGCGAACATCGCGACGCTGTGTACATTGAGCGGCGCGTGCGCACGCTTCTCGAGCGAACGGACAAGCTCAAGGTGGGTATTTGTGCATATTCAACAATCTTTTCAAATTGAGAAGATGGAGATGTCTTCTTAAAACACGGTATATATAACTCGACGCTTTATACATTTATTGTTTACGCAGGAGCGGTGTCGCGAAAGGGAGAGTACACTGACGCAAGCGAGACAGCTGCAGCAGTTCCGACGCAACCTGGCACACGAACGAGAGTGGATCGAGCTCAAAATGCAAATCGCGAACGACCAGAGCTACAGGTCTGTACGGCTGGAAGTTCACGAGTGGGGAAGGGGATTTCATCCGCTGATAGCTTTTCCACTGAAATTTTTCATATTTAATTTTTATGGCTCTGGTGATATCTGCACTGTAGCAGCAATTCCGGCACAGCACACACGCTTACAGCCACCATAGATTAGTTTTTAACTTATTTCTATGTAATTACGGTGTGTTTGTGTGCAGGGAGCTGTCCAACCTGCAGAGCAAGATACAGAAGCACGCGGCGTTCGAATCGGAGCTTGCAGCCAACAAGAAGCGCATTGACGACGTCGCCAACACTGGCGAGGAGCTCATCGGTGCGTGCTGTCAACACATCATTATCATTGTTACACTTCTAACTTGCACCAACTTGATACCGGCAAAAGTTTTCATTCACATTGAAAGCGCTCCGAATTAATATAATTCCTACTTATTAGAATCCCTTTGATTGTGCTTCAAGTGAGGCCTCTATGATATATAACGACTAAACCTTTCGTCTTGGCTACATCACTGAGACAAACTTTCATTCGCAGAGGAGAAACACTATGCGTCCCAGGAGATAGCGAAGCACGTCGAAGACCTGGAGAACTTGTGGAGAGAGCTTCAGGTACGATCCCGTTATGAGCTTATTTATTGTTTCCGAAAGAATTCCTTACATAACTTTGAGAAATTGCAATGGCTATCTAGAAGGACGGGGAAGCTATCTCCGACGGCTAATGGTAATATTAAAAAACATTTTTCGCTTAAATATCGACGTAACGTTATTAAGGAAAAAATTAAGATTGAACTTATATATCAGATATTTTCTTGAGTACTCTGAATGTGAGTGAGAAAAAGTCGATTGATGTCATGCAGGCTGCCGCGAAGTTGCGGCGCGAGCGGCTGCAGGAGGCGTACCAGGCGCGGGTGTACCTTCGCGGTTTGGATGACTTCACCGCATGGCTGGACGACGTGGAAGCGCAGCTGCTCAGCGAAGACCATGGTAAGCATCGTCCCCAGCCACACCGTTTTCACTTATAAACTGGGACTACCCTGTGCCTCTCGAGAGTCCCGTCCACCGATCCATTGCCCTGAGTACACTAGCCACTTAACGCACAAGATGATCGCCTGACGGTAAGCAACACGCCCGCCCATTACGCTAGATTATAACTAACAATCTGGACTTTCAGGCAAGGACTTGACGACGGTGACCGCGCTACTGAAACGACACGCGCGACTCGAGCAGCAATGCGCGAGCAAGGCAGACACCGCCGCCCAGCTCGCAGACACCGCGCATCAGCTCGCTAGAAACGGGCATTTCATGGCGGACGATATCCTCGAGAGGGCCGAGCGTGCCGTTACCAGGTCTGTGTGTAACATACGTACACTTGCACAAACACACACACGCTAGGCTCAGCTTCAACCACACACAAGTACAAGGACTGACCATGTCGAATATACAAAAAGAAAATACGTCATGAGTGTGGTGGACCCGCAGGTACCGGCAACTGCAGGAGCCGATGCAGATCCGGCGCGATAACTTAGAGGATGCCGCTCTGCTCCACCGCTGGGATCGCGACGCCGACGAGGAGTTTGACTGGTACCGATCATATTACCTCACATGGTTTAACATCTTGATCGACTTATCGGAAAGAATCTCTCACACCACGATTCATATCTGTAGGTTGCGAGAGCGCGGCGCGGATCTGGAGCAGGAAAACGCACCGCTTGGAGACTCTTTGCCGGAAGCGCAGGCGCTGCTAAAGAAACATCTCGCGCTCGAGGCGGAGCTACTTGCCAGGTGATGACTCTTGATTTGCTCCGTGAGGGTGGGCCTCGTTTGTGATCTTTTCCATGTTACTAACATTTAAAACTATCAGAAAACGGTAATTTAGAATGAATCCCTAAGCGAGACACGTTATTCTCATAACGCAGAGAGCCATCTATAAAGACGCTGTCAGCGCGCGCGACCAGCCTGGCGCGGCGCGGTCACTTCGCTGGCGCCGCACTCGAGAAGCGCGCCGGCGAGCTGTCCCACCGGCTGCAGTTCCTGCTGGAAGCGGCCGGAGCCCGAGCGTGTTCTCTGCGCGCGCGCTCCGAGCTGCTCGCCCTGCTGGCGGAGGGGGCGGAGGCTGCCGACTGGTTGTCGGCTCGTCGAGCACCTCTCACATCCGGCGACATCGGGCGTGACGAGGAGGACGTGCTGGCACTGACCAGGCGGTTGGAGGCGCAGTTGCGCGAGCTGGCCGCGTTCGACACTACATTGGCCAAGTTGGAGAAGGCGGCCGCTCAAACGGTAAACTGATTGATCATAGCCCAGCGCGCCATTAACTGATCAATAATATTTTGTGCGTAATCGCAAGTAGATTGTCCTACAATATTTATATTTTAATTGTAAAGAAATTAAACCACTCAACTTCTGTTTAGACAATATATATTCAGAGTTACATCACTTACACTTAGATTCGTACAATAATAGTAATGTGTCCTCCGTCCCTTGCTCACCTCTTGTATACACACTAACTATAGTATGACACTTTTCATACGGAAGTCAATTCCTTTTTAATAAATCAACTTACAACCCTAACGAACAGCAAGTTTCACATTAAGTCTTTTAAAATTATTAAATAAAATTGAAATAAAGCAATCTAAAAAGTGTTTTGGAAATACAAATGAGTATAAAATTATACAATTCTATACTTTTAGAGTACACGGTATGAAAAGAGTACAAAACTCATTTAATGAGTATAATTATATAGTCAGCCAGTTCAGTCAGATTGTAACAAATTATGTATATTCATATTCCTGTATATACATTGCAAGAGGACTGTCTTTTATTTGTTTTCTTTTAATTAAAACGGTTCATATTGTAAAGAAATTAAACCACTCAACTTCTGTTTAGACAATATATATTCAGAGTTACATCACTTACACTTAGATTCGTACAATAATAGTAATGTGTCCTCCGTCCCTTGCTCACCTCTTGTATACACAACTATAATCAGCTACGTTTCATATGGAACTCAATTCATTTTTAATAAATCAACTTACAACCCGGTCGAGTTAAGTTTCACATTAAGTCTTTTAAAATTATTATTAATATTTACAATCATATTACACATGTAAATATTTAACATATTGATTCGATTTGACAACAATAACAAAGAATATCAGTGGAGTCATAATACTTACATACATAGTTCAATTACATTTATTACTATACATATCTCGGATTGATTAAATTAATGATACATGTAATATTAAATTTTGAGATATTCAACAATAACAATTGTTAGAAAATATTGTACAAATATTTCATATATAGATTACACGTTTACGGAACGACAATAGTCAAGTGCACATCTTTTATAATTGATACTGTACAATAAATATACAAAACCTCATATTATTTTACATGTTATTTAACAATTTTTAAAATCATTACATAATGGAGGATATATTAAAATACTTACCTTTGTACTGACTCCTTGTGGTCAGGATCGGTCGCCGCAGGACGCCGAGCTGGTGCGCAAGATGATGGACGATTTGAAGAGTTCCTACGAGGAACTGAAGCTGCTTGCGGCCAAACGTCAGCAGCGGCTGCAGCAGAGACTGAAATACTTCAAGTGAGTTGCAATTCCAATATTATTCAATACGTGTGAGGGGTGGGTCGGGTCTGTACTCCGCCGTCACATATCTAAAAGGCGGTATTCGTTATATTGTAACTACTTTTTCTTGCTAACGTACACAGTTTTACAACTTTAAACGATCTCTGTTCAACCGTGCAGGTTCGTTCAGGAGTGCGCGGAGGTGCAGGAGTGGATCGGCGAGCAGATGACCGCCGCGGCCAGCGAGGACTACGGTCTAGACGTAGAGCACGTGGACACGCTGCAGCAGGCCTTCGACAATTTCCTCACTCAGTTGCACGGTGAGCGATTTTGCGAGCGACCTTCAGAGCGTCTCCGCCGTCACTAAGTCTTTACAAGATTCTACATCGAATATGTTTTTTAAGAGAGGTTTGATCGTTGTAACAGCAGAAAAAACGCGATGAAATTGGTCATGAACAAAAATTTAAAATGACTATGTTGTGTAACAATTTTTTTCTTGTGTGATTGAAAATTTTTATGTCAAATTGTGCCATAGATAAAATATTATTTTTCTACTAATAATATATAATCGCTAGTTTTATATGACGACGTGTAAACTTGTAATGTTGCAGCAAACGAGGGGCGCATAGAAGCAGTATGCGAAGCGGGCCACACACTCATTGAGGAGAACACGCCGGAGGGCGAGAGGGTGCGGCAGCGCATCGACGACATCCGCGGCCTCTGGGACGACCTCAAGGAGCTGGCCGTCGCGCGCCAGGAGGTGGGCGGCGCGGCAGCGGGGGAACCCCTCCCCCTGTCATTTTAAATGCATACTCTTTTGCAATAGGAACATAATTACTTGTCATATATTTCCTTATTTTTAGTGTTAAAAACTATATTTTTCTCTAATTGCTTACATTGATATCTTCTTGAGTGGTGCTGTGGAGGTGTTCGAGTCTGTAAGTGCATCGTTGTCTGCAGGCGCTGGCGGGCGCGCGGCAGGTGCACGAGTTCGATCGCAGCGCGGAAGAGACCGGCGCGTGGATCGCGGAGAAGGAGGCCGCGCTGCAGCTACACCGCCAGCTGCATCAGCTGCACCAGCTGCGCGCGCTGCGGGCGGACCTGCTCGCCATACGCGATGCCCACACCAACCTTAAATTGGAAGCGGACCGGTAAATTCCGATTCACTTTTAACTTACAGAATATAATAAGTTTCTATTGCCGATGACTTAGGAACACTGTACAGTGTTAATATTACATATCTACTTTAAAAAAATATACATAGTATTTAAAAAAAAAATCTCTGTGCAGCCTGGGTGCGGCCTTCCCAGACGCTAAGGAGCACGTGACTGCGAAGCTGGAGGACGTTACTGAGGCACTAGAGGCGCTGACCGCACACGCGGAGCACTGCGAGCAGCAGTTGCAGCTCGCGGACCACTTGCAGGCCTACTTCCATACTTACCAGGATCTGCTGTGAGTACCTATATAGATAGAGAATTATATTGTAATAATGGTATCTATCAAATCTAGTGATTGCCGATTTCCGTTCTTCTCTGTACAAAATATAATGGTGGCTTTCATCAGTCTAACGCTGAATTTGCTTCCGTGAGCAGCGCGTGGACCAACGAGATGCTGGCCCGCGTCACCGCGCCGGGGCTGGCCGCGGACGTGGCCGGCGGGGAGCGGCTGCTCGCGCGCCACCGCGACATGCGCGCGGAGATCGACGCCAAGGAAGACGCCTTCCGCACGCTCTACAGCGACGGTAAGGAATTAACCTTCCGCCGTATTTACGTGGAGGTCTCCATCATCAGAGTTGTCTGTAGTAAACAGTATAAACATTTTTTATTTGGA
This sequence comes from Pachliopta kotzebuea, assembly GCA_018246255.1. Taxonomy (NCBI): domain Eukaryota; kingdom Metazoa; phylum Arthropoda; class Insecta; order Lepidoptera; family Papilionidae; genus Pachliopta; species Pachliopta kotzebuea. The sequence continues at coordinate 2,679 of DWLS01007584.1, read as the reverse complement.
ATGAAAAGGCTGATTATAATTTGAGTTATAAAAATTGTGCACATGAACATAAATACACATTAACTATTTTATTGTCTTATATTATATTTATATGTAATATTACTGATGTCGCCTTTCTTGTTTAGGTGAGAAGCTGGTCCGCGAGGGTCACTTCATGGCTAACGAGATCGAGGAGCGCGTCGCGACGCTGCGCTCGCGCAAGCAGGCGCTGGAGGCGGCGTGGCGCGCGCGGGCCACGGTGTACGAGCAACACCTCGACGCACTCGTGTTCCTGCGGGACGCAGACTCGCTCGAACACTGGATAATCAGCAGGTGTGGAAAATTTTATGGGATATCAATAGTCTAAATACTTTTCTGTGACACCCCAGCATTACCGGGATATTTGCATCACTACTGAGTTCTTATGTGCGTTTGTATGTAAGGATGCCGCTTATACGTGATGGCAAGTATGGAGAAAGCGTCGCGCAGACCGAGGAACTGATCAACCGACACCGCGACCTCGAGGAGACCATCGAGGCGCAAAAGGAGCGATTCAACGCGCTGCGCCGCATCACGCTGGTGAGTAGCTGATATATCCTCACTCTTATTCCCACATTCAACAGCGGGCTCGTTTTAGATACATTTTGTTAAATAAAACTAAACAAGAATATTACTGTTATCTTGTTGCTGAGATGACATTATACTAAATTTTATTCTTTATACAACTTGACGAAGATTTCAAGCCATCTTTGGTAAAAGATGAGATCTCGTTCCACTTTCATTAATTTCACTAACCACATCGTTTACTAAAACGGAACATAGTAATGTTTGCACAATAATGTGTGCCTATCATTATAAATATCTGAGACCGGTTGAAACGGATAAAGACTTAATTCATTTTGTAGATCGAGCAGGCGTTCAAGGAGCAGCAAGACGAGGAGGAGGCAGCGCGAAAAAGATACGCGGAAAAGCAGGAAGCAGAAAGGCTTCAGCAATACAGGCGGCGCGAGATGGAGAGGATCACGGAGGAGCGCCGCCGCGAGACCGCACCGCCCGTCCAGCTCGACCGCGAGGTGCGTACACAACCTTGGATATGAAAATAAATTAAATTACCAAAATTTAAGCAACATTTACAAGTACAACCTAATGGCTCTGCACACGTGGTCTATACTATACAAATAAAAAAGTTTCCTTACTATAAATCTAAGAAGTAAATGAAAAACCAATTGTTTTGCTTTTATATCATCAGGTGGAGCGTCTTGGTGCGACCGGGTCCGCGAACGTGAGCGCAAGCGCAGGCGCGGCTGGTGGCAGCGCGAAGCCGTCCGCCGCCTCCTCGGAGGAGACCCTCGCGCCGGCGCCGCAATTCGAGCGGTTGCCGCGCCCCGACCCACACGTTAAGAGGGCAGAGAGCATGAGCGTGAGTTACCGTCTCTTCCTACATCTCTCACAACTCTTTTTACAGATACTCAAACGGAACCAAGAACATCATACGTATATCGTAAAACTACGTCAATGCTTGTGTGTGTACTCACAAATGCTTTTTTCTATCTACCTTATGCTAAAGTGTGTTGTTACCTTGTTCAGCGGTAATCACATTGTTCACTTGCGTTATATGTTTGGGCAGGTTGTAAAAACACCGAAGCGTACACCCTCGTTCACAACGCGCCGCCGCACGCAGAGCTTCCGCCGGCACCGCCACGACATGGACGAGCTGCCGCCGGTCGAGATTGAAGGTGAGCTCCGCACTCGGACATAACTACCGAAGTCTCATACTTTAGACCTGTATATCAATCGATTCGTTAAAGCTAGACCAGTAGTCAACGCGAACAGAGCGCTGAATCGATGCTGATAAGTGCGATACATATTTACTAGTCTCCGATACAGAAGAATACCTACTTTGTTATAAAGTATTGGACATTGTAGCAAATGAAATTACCAAGACAGAAGTTGATACTTCATGTCTCAGGGCGATGAGTGCTACATGTTGCAATGTCTTTCATCCTTACCAGCGCCAAGTTTTTATGGGTAGACGTATCGCTTATTATTAATTGAACATTCTATTCGTCTAGTCTAAATTTGGACGGCTTCGATTGGTAAACACAATCCAAACTATCAATTATTGCAAAATAAATAGGAATATTGGATTGGTATTAGCGCTGAGTAGTAAGGCGCCGCTATTCCGCAGGTTACCTGGAGCGCAAGCAGGAGGCAGGGTGTGGCGGCAAGCGCGCGACGGTGCGCTCGTGGCGCACGTACTACGCGGTGCTCTGCGGGCAGCTGCTCTGCTTCTTCCGCGACCAGCAGGACTTCGGCAGCGCGAAGGCGGCTGCTCCTCCCGTCGCCATACTCAACGTGAGTCGCATGCTTTTAGCGCACAACGCGCGTACAGTACAGAGTTATATATATTTTTTTTATTATTTATTTATTTCTTGCACCTAGTGTCCAGGCGGACCTAATGCCATTGGCATTATCTTACAGTCTACCTCAGCTGGTGCAGATATGTTATGAGGTAGGCAGGTGCATACAGCAGTTAAAATTAAAGGTGTGATGTACATATGAAAGAATATTAAATTATATCATAGTACATACACAACATTAAATTAGATACATAAAACAAATTTTATATATTTAATATAAATATATTAATAATACATAATGTACTCATACATATAATAACAAAAAATGATAAATAAACAT
>DWLS01007583.1:0-10608 GCA_018246255.1 Pachliopta kotzebuea | reverse complement strand
GTTAAAGCTTTTATACCTCAATAGACAGACTAGTTATTAAAACTTTAGTGGTTCAGCAATTCTATAGTATATTCTCTGATTATGTTTATTCTATATCGAACAATACTTATAGATAATAAAATACTAATAAAGTAGGCGCAGAATTGATTAATATTATCTATGAGTTATAATCACATCATTTTTAATATAAGACAGTCGGTTATTGGAATGATCTATAAATATAATTATGTTATGAATTAGCGATGTATTAATTTTGAATCCAAAACTCCGTTAGGTTTAGATATTTGTCGTAACTAAAATTCAGAACATACCTTGGTCAAAACTAAATCAACATGTCACAGACAGTTATTACACTTTTTAATACATATTATATTTCTTTTTGAGTAGGAGCTTAGAAAGAAATTGAACGTTGGTAATAAATTCGGACATTTCTAATTTTATCGCATGTCACAACATTGCGTGATGGAATAAGGACCGATTTATCTTTTCTTTTCAAACGTCGCCCTTGCGGAAATTGGCTACAACACGCTTTCATAGAAACATGTGGAAGCGAAGAGATAAAAAAAATATATAACCTCTTTGTTATTGAAATCTTCAAAGAATTAAAATTCAATCTCTTCTTTGAAATATACAAGACTGATTACGGCGTTGATTTTATAATACTTTATAGTTGAGGAAAATTCTTTTAAAACTTTAGCGGGTCGCACACTATTATAATTATTTGATTCCAACTTTACTAAGCATCCATTAGTGTAGCTATCACTATGACTTTAATTATTTTAATCTTGATTAATATAGTAACTATCAAAATATTTCCCAACTAAATTCTAGTAGCTAATTCATATTTTCATTCTGAGCATCCATAACGAAATCAGTTTATAACAAAACCGTACGTAATGTGTTACCACAGATTTGTTTATTATTATTTGCCGATGTCGTACGCCGCAAACTTTCTAACTACTGTACCCAAGTCTGCGAAATGTTAGAATAAGGCAATAAATCATCAGAACTACAAATGAGGTATGCACGCCGCTGTCGTTTCTTTATGTACTCTGACAGGTGATATTTCATTATGAATTATCATTCAAATTTTAAAGTAACTGAATATTACTGTACATATATTTAACATGTATTTCTGAACCTTTTTGTGTTGTATAAAATATATAGTCAAAATTTCAGACAGCGAATGATGGTTATTAATCACTACAGCTACAATACATGGTTTCAATTTTAGCAAGAATCAAAATTTACAAGTATTATCGATATTATAAAATTTTAAAAAGTAAGAATGCAGCTACTACATAATCTATTAGATAAATAGGGCCGATGAGTGTTGATAAATGGTCATGGGCCTACTGGAGCAGGCTGCCATTCGGGGCCAAAGCGTAACGAGATGTGTTGCGCCACGGTTGGTAATTGCGCTGCGCTTTCACCGCTGCGAATCTCGTGTCTTGCAACAGACGATAATTTTTTTTCCTCCGAGGACAGTGAGCATCAGCAAACTGACGCAATGCCATCGAGCGTGAGAAACGCAGCGATGGAAGTGCACAAAATCGCTAAAAACAGGTTCCTAGTGAATACGCTGCAGGTTGCTCTCTTGCCAGACACCCAGGTTTAGATTAGTTACTTTTTTACTGCCTATTAACCGTTTACAAACATTACTGTTGTTAAAGGCTATAGTGAAATTACTAAAGTAACAATACTTTGAAGTATATGGCGAGTAATCATCATCAGCCGATAGACACGCTGTTGGACATAAGCTTGCTCCATTAATAGGAGAATTTGGGACATCTCCCAGCACGCTCGCCCAATTAGGATTGGTGGGAAGCCAGGGCCTCGTTTGTTGAATAGCAAGGTGTACCACGAACAGTTGAGGCTAGCTTGGGTCCCGTGAGGTGTTGTGTGGGACCCCTTACACCCCATGGCGAGGAAACACAATATAATTTCAATAAATGAGAAATAGTTTTTCTTGTCACCATTCTCAGTTTTCTTTTCCTTGTCAAACCGTACTTGAACAGTTTCACCTTTTTACGTCATGAGTCTGATATTTAAGCACCTGATTCGTAAGGAATGGAGAGGATTGTTATCTTTAAGTTCTTTCAATTGCAGAGGTGGAAAGATTGTCGCGTCGATAGACTGTCCCATTGTTTGAGTCCGAATGAGGACATAAAATCGAGTGGGAAAGTACACAATTCAATTTAGTAATGAAAAATATATTACTGCTGCCCATTGAAGAAGAAAGCAACGTTATTACTACATTTCAAGATTTTGCACTTACTGTTATAGCTTAAATTAAGTCTACATATAAGATATATTTATATTTGCTGAGGGCATCACCAGACAGTATATTCCTGGTGTCATTGTGATTTGGTTTGTAGCTAGTATAATTGAAGTTACTAAAGTAAGGTAATTTAACATCTAATTGTTTTAATAATGAGAGCAATGTGATGCAAAGTATATACGGTAGTTATGATCATCCACTGTTAACCATCAACTCATCGTCCTACTCGTTGCGACGATTAATTTAAGAAAAAACAAATACTCCTGTCAGTTTTATACTTAACCACAGCACAAAGTATTAAAAAAGTTCTACTACTAAACGTAACTCGAAATTCAAACATAATGGTTTAGTAGACCGCTTTTAAATGTTCGTACCGTATCTTTTATGTTATTCAGCAATATTCATTTTCTTCATGAGCCGGTAGACGGCCACTGCAGGACCTACCTCTCCCAGTAGTGGGAGAAATTTGTGCCGTCCCCCACAACAATAGCCTAATGCGGGATGGCGGGGAGCCGGAGTCTTGTTTTTTGAGTAAGGCGCACCAAGAGCAGGAGAGGTTGGCTTGGATCCCGTACGGAGTTGTGTGGGATTCCTTACACCGTTCATATATTCATTTTGTTATAATATTAATACGTTGATTAAATCAGAAGAAATGTGGTACGTATAAAATGAACGACAAACTTGGATAAAAAAAGGTAAGAGATCTAGATTGATGAACAGTTATGTAGCCTACCTAATTTTTTTGTTGTGGGGGATATCTTCAAAAGATATCCTGCTTCTAGAAGGAGGTCGGGGTTATATGGGATTTATATCCTCTAAAACTCCCTCAGTGCATTGCGGAAGGCACCGGGATCTCCTACGGAACTCACCGGTGTCTTCCTGCACTGCTGCTAAGCGGATCCTGAAGAGAGTTTCCTTCCCTAGCATACACAGTATATTACGACAAATTACGAGACCACTTTGTAGTTTTCGTCTGCCCCGAGCTGATTCAATAGATTGTGAAGGCCTTCACCCTTAAAGTCCGCGAATCCGAAAACTCTTTCAGTCGCCCTCTGTTACAGGCAGGGCTTACCTTAGTACTATTCTTGATAGCCCGCGACTACAAGACTTATATAGCCTACCTTTTTATTTTTTTACTTATGTATAGGTTAATGCTAGACCACGATCCCACCTGGTGTTAAGTGAAGATGTGATCGATGATGGTAAAGCGCATTAACCTAGCAAATGCCTATTCTCTCTTTTCTTGAAGACGCCCACATCGTAATTGTACGGGAACACTGACGGCGGCAAGTTGTTCCATTCCTTAGCTGTCCTTATTAAAAACGAGGAGTCAACCTATCTAGGCGAATACTACAATACAAACTTAAAATAAACATATTAATGTATTTAGACCGAATTATTTCTGCACAAATGAGGTGTGACTTAACAGTGACCGTTTTTAGTCGATTAATTATGAATTTAGATCATTTTAGGCAATATATTAGGCGTTATATGGCACCGAATCGTTATGCTTAAATGCCAATACACTGCGTAATCATTATCATACTGTATAAATAATATATTACACTCTGTTTTTGCCGCATTCCTCGTGTACCGCCGCTTTAACAGGTTCTGGTTTGACAATGCCAATAAAATACGATCCAGTAAATACAAGTAGTGTAACGAATGTGCGACTTCCCATTATAACTCTAATTATAATAATCAAACATTTGTTTAAATAGTTAAACTTAAATATTAGATGTAAGAATAATAAATAATAAATCAACTATTTTAAGTACATTGGGTGTTATACAATTTCAATTCAGTTTCTACTAGTTATATGTAACAGACCTATTGCTAGTACTTAGTATTTAAAAAAACTTATGAATTAATTGAATTATCATTAAGATACTGTTTGTATCAATATAACAATATAAATTCCTCATCTTATTTAAACTTAATTTTATTTTAAGGCGAATTCTTGAATTTCTTGTAAAGGAACATTCGTTACAACTTTATACCGTATATTATTAAACCGTTGAAGTAAATGTCATTTTCTTTGTTAACACTTCTGCAATATTTCCAAATTATTTATTAATACATATTCTAGAAGTTTCTACAAAAAGAACAAATATTTATAGTTAAAAACTAGATGGAGGATATATAAATAATTTAATAAAGTTTTTCATAGTCGTATCATAGTTGATGTGTAAGTCTTCAAATCTAAAAATATACTAGCAAAAACTTATAATTTACTGGGAAATTAAATATCATACGATTTAGATCGTTTGAGGTAATTGTTAAAAAAAAGTGTATTCACTTATGATACACGGCGGAATCATTGATGCCAAACTAACGGCCACATAATGAATTATTAATGGTGAAACGGTGCGTTGGCAACACTGGCGGGGATTGCGGTAAGGTATGCGAATAATACTTCGGTGTATTATTGTACAGAAGCGCTGATATTAAGACTACTTTCAGTTTATTATAACAAATTTGCGAGCTCTTCTCATTCTTATAGGATCTATTGTTAATATATATTTATTGTTGCTACACTAAGGTTGTGATTAATGAAACTAGAACCCAACAATATGGTGGTAAAGTCATAACAGGAGAGCCAAAGTAAAAAGGGTTAAAAAATTTCAACCACAACCCGAGATGTAACTCCCGAATCAAACTATAACCTTCTCTAACATAAATAAAATGTTTGAGCCGCAGTTAAGAAAAAGTGAATGGACATTAATAGTAGTCATTTTACTGGTGGTAGGCTTTCGCTGTCGGGGGCCGTCTTTGTAGATACCACCGCAGCTCCTATTGCAGACAAACAGTACTGTGGAAACTGAGTTCCTGTATGAAGGATGCCGTATGCTAGTTAAATTACTGAGGGTAAACGACATTTTGCACCTTATGGCGATGAGCGAAATGTGGTATATACCATCTTAACCAACGCCACGTTTTTATAAGCAAACGTATCACTTACCATCAGGTGAACACCTTGCATGTCTAGTCGGTTTGTTAAATATAAAAATAATACTGAGCGTCTGTTGGCTCATTCAAATTCTGTCTTTGAAATTAAACTCGATACATCTTCATTACAGGGTATGTATATGTTAATACTAATAATATAGTTATATTTCTGTATTACCGTTATAAAATTAACATATTTTTTAAATATAGGACATTTACATTTATGTTCAAAGCATCGATATCGGTGCCGACGAAAGCGCAAACTCCTGCGCAGGATGAATTTGAATTGGCCGCTGATCTTGACACGATTAGAACGAATCTATCGCTATTACATAACAAAATATTGCGTTTATCGGTCAGAGTACATTCTTTGCATTATGACAGCGATGTAATAAACAAAAAGACTCAAAAATCAGATACACACAAATTATTTATTTCATAATGTACGTAATAAATCAAAAGGTCGTGATCATCTTCATCACATGAAAGAAAGTTTAGAATATCTTTACCGCTACTCAACTTTCGGAGTACAAAAAAAAGGTGACTAGTTTTATTTGAATTGCATAAAACACTTTTTTATAAGGCAAAAAAAGCTTTGTTATATCAAGGTAACGAGAATATAATTTAGTTGATTTGTTTTGTATGAATATAATTAAGTACGTAGATTTTTTTATTTGTTTGTTTTTGCCTTTATAACTGTTATTAGGACTGTCGATACAAAATTTATACATTTTACTTAAGGGTCCTATAACTTAATACAAAAATTAGAATATACAGTAGTGTTTTTATGTAATAATTAATAAGTATATATGTATATGTATAAATATTCTCCCTTTTTGAAACAACCAATCGCGAAATGCGATAAATATTTGTTGTTAATACTTATTTTCTTTTAACATCACCTGTAATAATCTCCCCTATAAATTTTAACAGCACTTTCTTTTTATGCTGTGAGGTGACGAGACGTGCAAGGTGTTCACCTAATACTAAGTGATATGCTTGCCAATAACATGGCGCTGGTTAAGATGGTACACACAGCACCACATCGTGCTCGTCGTCTTGAGTCGTAAGGTGTTAAGTCTCGTTACCCCAGTAATGTCACTAGTTTACAGCACCATTCAAATCAGAACACAGTAATGTTTACACATTACTATTTGGCTGTAGAAGTAGGAGCTGCGGTGGTACCTATCTTTATGGTTTCCGAAAACGGAGATATACCACCAGCGGGCTTCTTTATTACTTGTTTTTATTATTTCGCAAAGAATCTATCTTTTCATTTGTTTTTTGTCTAATCGTATTTCTTTATCTATCCTTTTCTTTAAATACTTGGGATGATCTATAAGAAAGTGCATAATATTTTCTTCAACGGTAAGATCACAAGCACAAGACGGTACATCTTTATGTTTTAATATATAACTATTAACTATGTAAAGTTGTCAGCAAGTTATTAAATAACTTAATTCAAGTTTTGAACAGGTTATGTAAGAGACGGCGCGGTTCGCACGCCGACCGCAATCTGACCTGCACACTATTTACATGATTACCATTCAAACTACCAACGCCGGCTGCACAAGAGATGGTCAGAACATGTCACGAATTGATTTTTTTTAACACTTGACCTCAATTTCGCATGGAGCGACAATGGGGCCGTAGTGTGAATACTCTGCCTCTAATTTCTTGACAGCTGGAACAGCAGCACTGTCATTAAGGCAGAGGCTGTTAAATATTTATACAATACATTCATCGTTATTTGATGTAGAGAACTATAGATCGTTCATTTATCTTCTTTACCGTCTTTTTTACTTAAAAGTTAATACTTTTGCTTCCTTTTCTCTCTCACAAGGTCGGTAACATTGTAAACTTTTCAAAGTGTAATCTACAGGTTTTTTAAGTTATATAATATATTACATAAAAGAAAAGTATTTTTATTATGACCACAAATAGCATCACAGTATCATTATATTTTTGTAATTTAAGTTTTGTTAATAAACCTATATTATTATTATTATTAAGTTTGTTATATTATTAAATATTAAAGGGAAAAAGATATAAACTCATAAATAGCCTCGACTCCATCCTTCTGAGAAGGATAGGAGGGTTGTTTGTTAATGTATTATATAGAAACGTTTAAGATATCGATTTGTGTTAATTTACACTCTGTATCGAGTGTTTGAACACTCATAAATATAGATAGGCCGTTTTATGTTGTCTATAAAATTTTGATGAGGGATAAGGGAAAGAATATAGCGACGGCGAGACGTATCCAGTGTCGACTTTATACGGATTTATTGGTCGCCCATAAACCTATGATTGACTTGTTAATAGGACATATAATATTCTTATTTATTGACTACTGCTATGATTTTCAATATGATCGGAGAAAGTAGCCATTTTTATAATCAACTGAACAAGATTAGTAAGGTAAAATATGATGTTAGTACGAAAGTTTAATTCTGCATCTCGATCATCGCTTTGAGTTGTAAGTTCTTGTTTCATTTCTTCTACGACTAGTAAGTACCATTAAAACTGTTTATATTTTACTTATACTAGAGGAACTCAATTACTTACTAATAACCACAAAAAACAACCTTAAAACTGCAGACGTTTCATATTGTATTTTTGTATTATTATTGTATTTATGTATACTTTTGTATTATTTCAGTTGTCTATCCTGTTAGCGAATATGCTGCTGTAAAAGATTCCGCAAAGATTTGATTGAGTTAATATTTAACTTACATCAGGTATATTAAGTGTACATTGTTCCTAAGTTTATTTTACTCCTTTTGTGATAGGTTGCAAATTTTTAACCGTCCAATTGTCGTCGTATTTTCATACATAATAACGGAGATCTCTCCAAGAAATGATTATTTCACTTAACATTGACATATTTCCTCTTAGTTTTTTCAGTATTTGACAATTTTAACACTTCTCTAAACTAACGTTTATTGGCATTTATAATTAACAAACAATTGCAGTACAAAGGTGTAGTAAATTATGATGAAAGCTACATCTAGTTTTGACAATTTGGATGGAGGTAATTGTAAATAACTTCAGGACTATTTGAAATCGAACTGAGGATTCTTTAGTGTTCGATCGCCAGCAGTAACCGTTACATCATATAGAAAATGATTAAATTCTTATAATTTTACTGAGCTATATTACCGTTAGTTAAATTGGACATTTACTAATATTATTCGTAACTAAAATGGACGTTGCGGTCATAAATGTAAAGTAGAACGATACATATAGTAAACAACTATTTCCATAAACAATTTTTGCTTGGTTTATATATATCTCAAATTTAACTTTCCGAATTAATAGAGTTGGGGAGCCCAAACCAAAATGTTAATTGAGTTTAAACTAAAATTCATTTAATGTCCGTAACGTTCTCTGGATACGTAGAATTTAATTGTAACTCTATTAATATCTATGAAAAGTCGACTTTTATGAGTCAATGGTTGTTGCAAATTATTTATTGAGAGCGTACGGTTTCAATAAAAAAATCTAACGGTTGCTTTCGATTGGTTTCTAGAAGAAGGAAGTCGTAGCGGGCCACGTACATATAAGTTTATGTAACAGAGCCTTGTGTATACTAAAATTATTGTGTTTTTTACTAACATAATTAATTTAGTTACTTATTGAACAGATTAGCTAATTCATGGTTATAACTAAAGTTTCTTATTCGTTTGTTATTTTTGAAATTTTAATGTTATTCATCTTTTTATTCGATGATACCAGATGGTTATAACATGAAGTTTATATGATAATCAGACTTATTAGAAGAGAAACGGAAATAGACTTTTTAAAACGGAAGTTGGTAAGAAATTAACAAAAAACTTTAACATAAATAAGAAAATTTGAAAAATTTATTTTTATCATCCGTACGATCATAGAAAAATTATTATTGAGGTTAGCAACATATAAATAAAGGTATAATAAAATCTTTAATATTTGTCTCATGTATTGAAAAAAATTAAATATTAATTATTTGGTTCTACATATAACTTACACATTAATCTACGATGTACTAAATTTTGGTAGTCAATCAGTGTGAAGTCTAGACATGGCAGAGTATTCTCTACACCTATTTTTACTCTCAATGTATTCGTTAGGTGCTCATATAGATTATAATTATAATCATAACTGCAAAGTAGTATACAATACGATCTATTTATAAAGCTAGTACCGTTATAGACGATGTATAAAAAATCTAACTGGATTCTGTCATCTATGGTCAGTGGACTTTGAAGCTACAACAACACTTTCACTGTCTATATTCTTACGGACGTGTGATATAATTACAAATTATCTGACAACATAATCCTTTAATACAACAATTTACGCGGTGTTACCAGTTACATCATTAATAAGGTTATAAAAATTATCGGAAATGGTGAATAAACATTTAAATTATTTCTGTTTATTTGGTTAGTAATTGTTGGAATGGTTAAAAATATTATAAAGCATAGAATAGTAAATATTAACTTACATTCGATGATCCAAATAGTTATTGGCAACACGCACGAAAACGTAATGAAGTTTAATGAAGAACAGGTATGTAACAGGAGTGCCTGTCGCGGTATACGGAGTGAGACTGGATGATCGGCGCCGGCGCAGGTGAATGTGAGCGTCAGTTAGCACTCGGTGCTTATGTTAAGTTACAACTTAGTGCCGGCACTTGCATCGTATGGTACAGCCCAACAGCTCCGTAAGTTGGCCGGCAGGTAGCGGTGTGCATTGAACTTTGCTGCGTATTTGAATGGACGGCCGCCATGCCCTCCGAGCGTGCGACGCCTCTGCGATTTTTATTCCGTTCGTGTATAAAAGCCATTTTTTTGTATAATGGAGACATCACTCATTGTCTAGGCCGTGTAACAGGAAACGACTGTTATTTCCAATTCTTTTGTTTTTACAAAACGCTTAAATACAATCGTCATATTACCATTTCATCAATAAACAATTTTGTTAAACGACAGTACTGAATATCCTTTACTTTTTACTATTACAAATTTATGAAAATACTTATTTGCTAGTAAGGATTGCGAAATTTGTTATTAAAGAATAATAAAATAATAAGTTAATAAATAATCATTATTGTTAAAACTTCGTTAAGTATGATTTCATGAATGTAACATTTTAAATATTAAGTAAACGGCGTTGTGAATATTAAAAAGAAGTTTCTCGAGTAAGATATAAAATATTTAATAGTTGCTGCAGGTAGAATAGCCGGTATAATTAATTTTTTTAGTCTCTTCGTTTTATTAAGGAGTTTCCTATTTTTTTTTTTTTTTTTTTGATATGGTGTTTTTTTCCGCGGACTTTTGTCGGAGCCCTTTTTTGGTTATAATATAATTGTTTGTTTTTATAATTTTTAAATA
>DWLS01007582.1:0-10609 GCA_018246255.1 Pachliopta kotzebuea | reverse complement strand
CTTCTATGTGTGCAAATAAAGTTCTTAAATAAAATAAAATAAATAATTAGCAGACATATGCTCTATTTGTTGTAGACTTAAAACGTATTATAAATTTTGTTAAAGTTCATTGAACTACAAATTTAATAATCGCTGTGTACTGGTAGCGCCTGTTCTCTTACTGCCAATTTTGCAATATATTTATATCGGTATACAAATTTTAGCCAACTTCCGGTTGGTCAACCAAAACAGGAAGTACGTGAAAAAAAATTTTTTACCGAAGAACACTTTATTTCGACAAAGATACCAAAAATATACACCATTAAGGAACTTTGTAATTTTTGGTACCCTAGTAATGTTTATATGCGAAGCATAATTGTATAAGAATAATGTCGAAAATATGCATAGTTATAGTATTTAGTGACTTTCGTCACCACTTCCGGTTGAGTGACGGGAACAGGATATGATTAAGGACCATCTCCGTACCCGCTTCAATATTAATGCCAAGATTCATTTTGGTCGGCCTTACTGTTTGGCCAGAGCGCGATCACAATGATACTCGGACACGTATATATACTTGACTAAATCATAATCAATACATAATTCTTAATTAAATATATAACTATAAACTTATTTGAGTTGATAAGCGATATAAACTTCTTATTATACAACATAAAATCTTTATTGTTTTATAAAAACAAAAAGAGTTTTTATATTTTTTTATTATCTAAATACCTATTAAAAATATTATAGTACTAGTAGATACTAGTAGTGGTATAAATACGATGTAGGTGTCTTAAAATCAAGAATAGGTATCTACTGGGTTACTGGGGTTTACTACCACAGACCACATTCCTACTAAACATAGTCACAAAGAATAGCATTGCTTGATTGTATTATTATAGCTATTTACATTTTACTCTTCATCAACATATTTTATTATATGTTTAATAATGACGTCATAATATATATTATGCATTTGTATAATGACATATATATTGTATAAGCAGTAATGTATGAACATTAAAATGAAGCTATACAACGTACATATATTGTGCAGCTCCCCTCGCATCAGGCACTTGAGTGCTCTTGAAAACTGAAACACGCGGCACTCGCTGATGAAGCTTTATGCAGAATTCCATACATTATGCGTTCACTCTCCACATCGGACCTGCATTTTTTATTTGTCGTCACTAATAATGAAATGGGTGTGGGATGGCTTTAAGGGCTACCACGAAACAACTCACAGGTACCAACATCACATGTTCTTCCTTCCATATTAATTCACACCAACTCGCATTGAGCCAGCGTTGTGAGAGATTGCCCAAATTAGCCCATTATTGGTGGAAGCCTATGTCTAGTAGTAGATGATGATGATAATAAGTTATATAATTTAATAAATTCAATTTGTTAATTATATATATTTATATAACCTAATCAACATATTAATTAATAATAGAGAGAAATATGTAAATATATCAATCGCTCTCTAGTACTCTCTGAAACTTGTACAAGAATAAGTTGGTATTTTTTTTATTCTATTAGACGAGTGTGGCTTTCATACGATGATAAAGCAATGTATCAAATAGTTTGGCTATAAACCTTAAAAAAAACCTGATGGTAAGTGATACTCTTGCCCAATAACAACGTGACCCTTAAGACAAGGTGTTAAGTCTCGTTACCCCAGTTTATTTTCTAATATACAACACGCTTCAAACTGTAACACAGTAATGTTTGCATAGTATTTGGCGGTAGGAATAGGAGATGCGGTGGTACCTACCTAGACGGTGTCCCGGCAACAGAGACTTACTAAACAGATTATTGTAAAGGGCAGAGGAGGGTATAAGTGAAAAAGAAATAATGTAGGGTTAGGCTAGAAAAGAAAGATAAAAGTAATAAAGAATATAAGATTCCCTGTCCCACTTTGTGGGGGAACGTATTAAAAACTCAGAGACCTACCACCAGTAAAATATAAATATATATATGTCGTAGTAGAAAGAATTTCAGTTTATCTCCTGACTTTAACTGTTCATTACACTACTCGATTACCACGACCGGTCTGTTAATGCTGAAGCGACGTAGGTAGTGTAGAAAGTAATAACATTTCCTCAGTCAAATGTTCGCTCAAAGTAGAAATGTTTGACAGTTGAAATCCAATTGCTGAAGAGGATTCCGGCGCGGTCGTATTTCATGTTTTATAGAAACCATCACCAGGGTATTACATGGTTTCCAATTGACACAGCTGTGGGATACTAATCATATTACTCCGCGTATAATGTTCGTGACGGATTAACAAACATATTCTTCATCAGACGATTGTTCACTGCTTGAGATTTGAGCCATGTCTCATCACTGGCCCAATGCGAGTTTGTGGAGACCAAGAGCCTCGTTTATTGATTAGCAGAATGCACCGCAAGCAGGTGATATTGGCTTTTGTCCCGTTAGTTGTTATATGGATCCCTTAGACCCATATAAATATATTATAATGAAGTAAAGAAACGCGGATGAGAACTTTTACCAATACTAGGCCATGGAATGTAATAGGTCCCACACAATACCTAAGGGAACTCAAACCACTTTACCTGCTTGTGGTCACGTATCTAAACAGTAGTATTATTTTGTAAGAATTGTTTGTACATGCTTATGATGTTGTTATTGTTGGCATACCTAATAAAACAAAATAACCTTAGTGCATAAAATCACCTCCTGTCCCTTATTTGGGAGAGAGAGCCGATACTGAGATCGAGCAAGAACTAGGAATTAACGTTGGCAGCACCGCCTCTCTTATTAGAGACGACAAAACTCGCCACATATTCATAAAGTTTGCTAAAGAGATAGAGGGAAGAATAATAAACATAAATAAAAAAAGTAATTATTAAAATTAAGATTGTAATATAACATAATATAAAAGACAAGTTAGATAAAAAAGAAAAAGAGGGAAAGAAATGAAAGAATAACAAATAAATAGAAAGACAGGACCATTAACCACACCACGAAAGGGAACGCTACAAAATAAAATTAAAAACGTCATGAACTTGAACAAGCATTAAAAATATCTTGTAGGTTATTTGTTAAAGGATACTATGAACTGTAGCTATTGATGTGAAAATAAAATACTTAAATGACAACTGAAAAATCGGTTCCGCACTTTTCTTATAGAAATGAAATGGAGACGATGTTTTCATTTTATTGAAAGCGCCCAGCTGTTACATGTGATAAATTTTGACTGTGAAATGTAGGAATATTGTTTTCTGGTACTCATCAAGAGAAATCTTTTCTCCCTTCTAATAGATTTTTGTAAATTCTTTTCTCATGTAAATAGACTAATACGGTAGATAGGTAATATGTAGTATATTATAGTATCGATGATTATTTGACTGATAATGATGTGTGCATATAAAACGCGCTGATTCTCAATCAGCACGTAAGTCTAAAACATTTTGTAATTGAAAAAAAAATTATAAACAGCCCGCAGAGTAACTACTTTGCGAATAGCTGGTCAATTTCTGACTTTCAATAAGTGAACTTTTGTTCCAACATTGAATAAAAATGTTGACGTTGACTTTAATGGGTTATGTACCTACCACGTTTTTATACTTTGATTTAGCGACTATCATAAATAGATTTAGCAATTTATCTATAGTTATAATGTATCTTAAATGAGTGTAATTCATAACATTTCGGAGAGTGTGGAGGTGGTATTCCACAACGCAATACTTCCATTTAAACTGCACCAAAAGCCTATGGCAAAACTTCATCCTCATGTTGTAAATATTCCTAATTTACAGACAAAGAGTTTCAGCTCCTCTTTTTTAATAAGAACAACTAAGAAGTGGAACAACTTGCCTGCGTTGATGTCCCCGTCTAAATATGATACAGGCGTCTTCAAAGTCAAAGTCAAAATTTTTATTCAATGTAAGAACTCTAGTTCACTTATTGAACGTCAAAAACCTACCAGCTTTTCGCAAAGCAAAGGCTTCAGAACTAAGAAGAATGGGCGCAAGTAACTCAGCATATATCAATATCATTCATATAATCATCAACACTATAATATGATTAACTAATGTAATGTACATTACATAAAAATTTTTAAAATTTTTGAAATGCAAGTCGAAGACAGTTTCTGGGATTATATAATATATGTGAACACCGAACTCTATCAAGATTTCATTAATTTAATGTAAACGAAAATTAGATGCCGGCGAAGAAATAGTACAGGCATTTACTTTACCACCTCGTACCAAATAGCCACTTAATACCACGTGGGATCGCAGTCAGGCATTAACTATTAATGAACTAAAAAAAAAGGTGAAATATACGGAATATTGCAAATGTGGAAGGACATTTGGTTCGGTGCCAATTAATTTAAATTTTAATAAATTAACTAGGACGATTTATTCATCCTGTTCCTATTATAACGTCAGAATGTGGAAAGCGTGACAGGCTGAATTAAATTTCACCATTGAATTCAGCCGCTGTAGTGCTGTACGTATAGAGTACCGCAGTCGCGGAATATTCCGCATGAACTTTCCTAATTAATAGAACTTCATGAATTATTACAAAGAAATAATAATCACAAACACGATGATAATGTAAAGCAAGCAAGTCAAAGCGAGATGAGATGAGTAACTTGCATATCCGTTGGAGGAGAGTTACATTTAAAGAACCATCAAATTAATATTACTGCAATAATAATTGCTATTTGCCTATGTTTGATAATAGTACCGGTAAAGGTAGTACTGGAAGGTCCCTTACTAGGTGGACCGACGATCTGGTGAAAGTCGCAGGAATCCGCTGGATGCAGACAGCACAAGATCGATCGAAATGGAGATATTTGGGAGAGGCCTATATCCAGCAGTAGACCTATATCGGCTGATGATGAAAATGATGGTGAATGATCATGCTAAGCCCCTTCTAGTCAGTATGTAACAAATGCTTCAGCAATTACGATCTTTATAAGTAATATTTTTGTTCAGTTATTCAGAACAAAAATAGTATAAAATAAATTATATTAGTAGACCACTATGATATAAACTTTAATAGTAAGTTAACTACAATTAAACTACAGAAGATACGAACTTGTGATGAAGGAAAATGTGGTAGAAATAAACACAAGTCTGAGAACCGCCGTTTCTCTCACTGTCAGTTTTGCGATATGTCAGTATGGGATCTATATCGGTATACAAATTTTAACCAACTTCCGGTTGGTCTAGCAGAATCAGAATTAAAAAAAAAACATATTGTTTGATGAGGAATACTTTTACTTCAATAAGGATACCAAGGTTAATGCGCTTTACCATCATAGACCACATCTTCACTTAACACAAGGTGGGATCGTGCTCAAACATTAACCAACGTAAAAAAAAAAGGATATGCACCATTAACGCACTTGGTGATTTTTGGACCTACTTTGCCGGTTACATCGTATATATAAATAGTAATTTTTATACGTGGAACATATTTATATAAGAATAATGTCAAAAATATGCATAGTTATGGTACTTAGTGACTTCAGCACCATTTCCGGTTGGGCGACCGGAACTGGATATGGTTGAGAATCATCTCCGTACCCACCTCAATATTAATGCCAAGTTTCATTTTTGTCGGCCTTATTGTTTGGCCAGGGAATGACCACAACGAAATTCGGACACACATAAACATATACACACTTAACTAAATCATAGTCAATGCAAAATGGACAATAATATAAAAAAGATAATACACTATAAAAGAACAGTATGATGATGCGATAGTAAAATACTCTATAATAGTAACTGCGGAGTACTGTGCACATCCGCTTGCTCCGTCTTATACAATTCAAATAGGAAGGATGTTTGCATTTTATTGAAATTCGTGCAGCTGTCGCATAGGATAAAATTTTGATAGTAAAGTTGAAACCATTTTTTTATTATTCCACTACGCGATTAGACGAGCAAAGCGTTCACGTGATAGTAAGTGATGCGCTTGCATATAAAAACGTGGCGGTAATAGTGTACACAGCATTACGTGCCGCTCATAGTCTTAAAACACAAATAATTACACTAGCATACTACAAATTAGAAAACAGTAAAGTACATTACTATTTGGCGATAGAAATAGAAGCTACAGAAACTGAAATCTAGTTTATTATTGCAACTAAAATTTTATCCTTATTGCAATAGTTTTTTCTTTATTGAAATATTCATATAAGATAGCCGCTAGTAACATGGGTAGTGTGATTGATGTATTAACAGAAGAGATTCGCACATCTCTTCAACTTCAGCTGATAGAAGTCCTCTATAGGAAATAGGCTTCCTCTAATAGTGGAAGCATTTGGGCCATCTCCCACCACACTGACCCAATACGAGTTGGTGGAGAGTCAGAGTTTAATTTCTTGATTAGCAGGATGTCCACAAACAGGTCTCTATAATATTAATTTATTTAAAATTCTCAGCTTATTCTCATTTATTAAAAGATAAGAATGTTAAGATTTCAAGGGAAAATATGATAAAATTCTTAAGTTTAGATATCAGGTACTTAATAATATTTTACGCATAAAACTAAAGAATTTCTCAATAACTTTGAATAAAAAATTTAGAAATTTAAAAATCAAAAGAGAGAGGAAAAAGAACTTTTTTGTTATTACAAATTTTGTTTAATAATGATTACTTAAAGTTTAATCAGTACAATTACTGCTTGAAAGAGAAAATATAATAACTATTTTCTTTGGCTTTAATTAGGTTGAATTTTAACTATTACCCTAAATATAATCAACACTAAATAATATATGTTGAAAAGATAATTTGGAGAGGTTATTTAATATTTTGAGAACACTTCAAATAAATCTAATGTTATCAAAATCAATAAAATAGTAATACCGAAGAAATTTATTCATTTCAAACTGTGATATGAGAAATAAATTGGGTGTTCAGTTGTAGCGATACGAAGAAAATTTGGACTGGGCGGGGGAGTAATAAATTAACTAGGGGAGGGGGAGAGGCATTTTTCATTTTAATCTTGATTGTATCTACGTCTTTACCTGGACCGTTAAAATTTATTACGTCTTTTGAAACTGCGTAAAATTGTTAGTGCCCATTAAAGGGTACGTTATTTAATTTCCTTAAACGAGGTTGGAGAGGGTGGGGAGAAAGAAAAGCATATGATGGAAGATTTTACGGAATATCTACTTGAAAAAGTAGATCTGTCTAAAGATTATTATGGTGACACGATTAAATAGATTAATGAAGATTATTAAATCAAGATAATACTATAATGAACACTATGTATTTATTTTCATTATATATGTAACTTAATAAGACTTTATGTTACATCAGCCGATAGATGACCATTGCTGGACATTGGCCTTGCGCAAAAATGGGGATATATGGGCCATCTACCACACTAGCTCAATGCGGGTTTGTGTGGAGCCAGTTCCTCGTTTGTTGATTAAGCAGGATGTATCACGAAAAGATAAGGTCTGTGTGAATGTTATGGTGTTATGTAGAATCCCCTACACCTTATATTACAAAATGTTATAGTCGAATTACATTATACTAAAATGATCTCAAACGTAAGTCATTATTAATAAAGAAATAGTGCCGGAGTTTCATTTTATTATAAGATAGATAACAAATACTATGCTGCTTATGAATTAGCTCACTTCATTAGGAGGTGCCCTTTTAAAACTAGATTTTGGAGGCCAGAATGAGTAAACCAATCCGGTCTTCGTACATCGCATATACAAAAACTCATTTCAATAGTCTATTTGAGAAAGTATGAACTGTAAGCAAAGTGACAGAACCTTTAAAGACACTGTAGTTATGGAAATATTCTTTGGCAATAGAAATAGGCACTATGATTCTAATGAAGCATTATATACCCGACAGAGCTCGCTCCATGTTATATGTTAACTGTCAATATTTCTAATAACTTTCTATGGAAGATAATACGAAGAAAATTTAACGGTCTTTTTAAATACACTCACTGGTAAGCTACTTTATTCAGATACCGTCTATTTACCAACAGAGCTACTCTTACTTTGCCCGAATAGTAGTTTACAAACATTACTGTGTTCCGATTTCAAAGAAAGATGTCTTGCGTCCCAATGCAATGTCTACCATTACAGGCAGCGATTATATTATATATAAAGTTACCATTATCAAACGAACAATGACTTCTTATTGTTGAATATAGATATTTAAACTTTATTGTCACAGTAAACAAAAAGGCGGACATAATGTCACAAGGCATTCTCTTCCAGTCAATCTATCGAAATGTGAAGAGTATAAAAAAGAAAATAATTTCGGGAACAAAATAAAATTGGTTATAATGTAAATACAGCGTGGATATACATATAAACTACATAAAATTTTCGGCTATTATATTCAATAGAAATATACACATATTCAAACATATACAATAAATCCTTGTGTAATATTTTTCTTATACTATGTAGATATCATATTTGTATGCACCAATGTGTTAATTTAATATATTTATTATTCATATAACTTAAGTAACTATATCTTAGGTACTATCATGATAATATATTCTTACTTATGGTCTCTACTCAATCCTTTGGTAGACTGGGAGAGGCCTTTTGGCATTAAGTCCTCCCTTTTATACTTTCACGTACAATATATACTTAATAAACAAATAGAGTTTTAAATTAATAAATACTGGATTAACTTTTAAAGTAATCATCGCCGGAAGTTAATATTCAAACATATACAATAAATCCTTGTGTAATATTTTTCTTATACTATGTAGATATCATATTTGTATGCACCAATGTGTTAATTTAATATATTTATTATTCATATAACTTAAGTAACTATATCTTAGGTACTATCATGATAATATATTCTTACTTATGGTCTCTACTCAATCCTTTGGTAGACTGGGAGAGGCCTTTTGGCATTAAGTCCTCCCTTTTATACTTTCACGTACAATATATACTTAATAAACAAATAGAGTTTTAAATTAATAAATACTGGATTAACTTTTAAAGTAATCATCGCCGGAAGTTAATTATTCTGTTGAAGCAAGATGAATCTAATAGTCATCGGTATGTTTAAACAAAATGCCGAAATAAAAAATAAAACTCGGCCCCCGCTTTGCTTTGTTCTCATACAATTCAAATTGGAGAGATATTTGCATTTCACCGGAGCAGCAGTTGTTTCTGAAGACGAATTTTAATATTGAAACGCTTTTCAAATAGCTGTTGTATTTTCCTTAATATACACTGACGTACCAAATTTCACTGTGATCGAGAAACTATTTAAAATAAAAACTAAAAACAACTAGAAGAAAAATTCACTAGATATAGAAAAAATTCCCATGTCATACCCGAAAGGCAGAAGACCGAGAAAACTAATACCATTGCCTCTCTAGATCGTGAGGCTTCTTTGTGCTATATAGCTGCTGACCCAGGGTCCATAGTGGCTATCGTAATGTTTTTTTTATATTCCTCCTAATACTTTATTCCCACCCTAAACCCATTCGCCTAAGATATCTACCCCGAAATGCCCAAATATGAAAAGAATCTCATCCTTGCGCCATTTAAAGTTTACTGCTTGCGGCTGCATCGGCCATGCCAGAAGTTTCCTACACGTGTATCGGAGTAAGCATATCGTATCCACTGCAGGATCTCCTTCCACTCTCCAAGGTCTGTCTGGTTAGATTCATTGCATCCGGTATTTAGCCTAATGAATTACTTAAATTAGAAAAAGCCAAAAACATATTAAAGCGAAAGGTAGAGCATGTTGATGTCAGACAAATTAATATCAATAATTAACTTTTTTTTCCGATTGATGTTGTTGCCCTTGGCCCCTAATATCGCCGCGAAGGCTTCATCGATCCCAGAACTCGCGGATCCGGACTCCGCAAGCTGAATAATAATAATAAAAAATATAAAGGAGAGGAGAAAACACAAGGGAAAGGATTAGGGGAAGGACGAAGAAATAGACAGATATATAAGTGGGAAGAGAAAGGAGAGGTAATCCAATAGATAATTTTTTCTCCGCATCCCCTCTTCATGTCCTTTTATTTCTTTTATTACTTTTCTCTCTTTCTTTCTTTTCCCTAACTATTTTCTCTTTCATTCTACATGTTTTCTATCTTCCATACCTTGCTACATGTCTTTCGTTTTCTTCACTCAGGCATCTCCTTTTAGACCAAAGTACGCCGTATTACATGGTTTGTTTTTTATATATTGTTTTACATTTGTCTCCTTTATCTATTATTTACATTTTCATTTATCCGTCCTTATCTTGCATATACACTATTTAATTTTGTTGCAAATTTAAGACATGTTAAGGAATAGTTTTGTTTTTTTAATTACCTTTGGTACTATTACCTTTCCAAATTTTAACCAATAGATATGTCGTCGGACGCGATACAGAAATGTTTTTAAAACTGGTGACGTCAGCATTGCTGACGTCACGGTTACTTCCATCATGATGACTCATGTCGAAACAAGACTACAGATGGAATCTAATCACTGTTTATTGGTATTTCAGAGGTCAGTACTGTTCGACAGCTAGCTAACGAATCCCCTTCCGTCTGTGGAGCGACCGTATTTATAGTGATGGCTGCAAAAGCCGGTTATTATTTTTAGGTTTTGAAATAACACGTGGTGTTATTAACCACG
>DWLS01007581.1:0-10610 GCA_018246255.1 Pachliopta kotzebuea | reverse complement strand
ACGCACCGACTTTTTTGCCGGAACGGCGGCCGGAGATTTCCGGCTGGAAGAGCTGTTGGCGGAGGATCGCTTGCGCAGAGCTGTTGGCGGAGGATCGCTTGCGCAGAGCTGTTGGCGGAGGATCGCTTGCGCTGTAATCTACGGACTCATCTGTGTTAAGATTTTAATCTTTTTTGAAATAAATGAATAATCTCCAAAACTCAATAAAGAAGTATCCAACATCAAAATATATAAAAATAAAACAGTTTAAGCTCTCGGCTTCCACGCTCGGTTTTGCTGTTAGTATTGGCTACGCAATAGGTTCTACACGCTTTAAACAGACGCAATAAACTAATAAAACTTCCGTTACAAAGTTTACTTTTCCATCCAATAAAAGTATATTTTAATTATTCTCATATCTATGTAAACAATGAAAATTTTTAATACTTTTATAATTCAAATTTATTATTAGTTTTAGTATTTCATCATCATCATCAACAGCCTGCTGCGGTCCACTGGTGGACATAGAAATCTCCCAAGAAACGCCACTTAGCTCGTTCTTCGGCTATATGCATCCAGTTGCTATAAGCTTAATTTAGGTTCTTTAGTATTTAAATTATTGAGTAGAACTTTCACTTTAAAAATTAAAAGAAAGTTATATTTAAATTTTTTTTTTTTTTAATATAACTTTAGTCTTTTTTAAATATTGCAATGTTCATTGTTTGCATCACGATATTATTTACTTTTGGTAGGAAACTTTATTTATTGTTATATATTCACCACTTTAATCTTTGTTAAGATGTTCTACTTTTAATTCCTTTATAGATCAATTATTATTATTCTGTTTTAGTATAAACTATGGCTGCATCGCACATCCTAAGTGCTGTAGAGCCGACTGTGGGCGGCGGGGGGTCCCGCGGCGGCCGCGAACGGGAGGTCAACGTTGCACTCGACGACCGCGAGCTGTGGGTCCGTTTCCAAACCCTGACCAACGAAATGATTGTCACTAAAAATGGACGGTAAGTCCCCAGTACAGTTACATATGTATTCATGTATAATTTTATACAAGCACATTTTATATTATATCATTTGGTTTAACCTTCTGCCATATTATTAAAAAAAAGATAATTGTAAGGAGTAGAATAAGACATGAAACTGCTTTGATGGAAAAAAATGGATATTTTTCCATTTTGATCTATAACATGTAATGCATCGTACCTGAATTTCATGCTGACATTCGACCGTTTGCCTTGTAATATGAAGGTTTCTGGTTCATTTCCCGCTAAATATAAAGAATGTGAAGAATAAAAATTAATGATATGATTATATAGTTAGCATTGTTGTACAAAATTACCAAAAGCAAAAATATATTTTTTACTTTTACTATATGATCAAATGTGTATTAGTTTTGTACAAATCTCCACTTTTTTTTTATAAAATATAATTTTCAAATAATAACTAATACGTGGGCACATTGCTCCAAGGACTGACGGCCGATGGGGCAGTACTGTCCTCGAGTGGCGGCCGCGTACCGGTAAACGCGGTGCTGGAAGGTCTCCTACAACAAGGGCCGACGACCTGGTAAAGGTCGCGGGAAACCGCTAGATACAGACTGAGCAAGACCTATAGGAAAGGAGATCTTTGGGAAGACCTATGTTTAGCAGTTGACGATTATCGGTTGATGATAAAGATGAATTAAAACCTTATATATATTTATTAATTGTACTTTCAATAAGATCTTTTAGGAAATCAATAGCTATTATGAAACTCAATAGAAAAGTATTTATCTAAATTGATTTGAAATTAAGTTGATATTTTTTAAACTGCGTACCGATGTACTACTTATGACCTATAAAATTTGGCATTCAATTTTTAGATGAAAACATACAAAAGATTTTTTTTAATACTTTGCAAATTAATTATTTAGGCTTTTTAAAGAAGTAAATTTGTATACTATTAGAAATGTCTACTGGGAGATTTATAATGAGTCAACGTCAATTTAAAAAAGGAAGTGCAACATTGAAATAAATGAGTAAGGAATAATATTGTGTAGTGCCGATTACAATATTGTTTATAGCCCAAGTGACGCCGTTACATGTTTAAATCATCTTGTACTGTAAACCTTCGCAACCTAATCAACTTGTATTGTAGTTTATGACGAACTAAATATAAAGGTCAGAATTTTATAGTTTAAACCAAGTGCTTAGTCAAAGTTAAGTGTTTTACATTCTTTCATTTTCTGTGTTCACGTTGTCCTGCAGCGCGTGTTAAAGCTTGTAAACATTATATTAGTTTGTTCTTAAAGATTTTCTTATTAAATTATATGCATTTTGTAATTCATACTAACACAGATTTTTTATATAAAGTGCATATTATAAAAAAGTTATTCAAAGCATAGCTTAATAACTTTTGGGAGATCAGCAGCAAGGAATCAGGGTATACCTCTGTATAACAAGGAAAACACGCACACAAGCCACAGAGCTTGTAAAGAACAGACTTTAAATAATATTAAGCCATCAAAGTATACACTGATCTAATGATTTTAATACATTTACATACTTTTAAAAAATATTGAATACGTAATAAATACTTTACTCCTATGGAATATTCTTTCGTAATAAAAATTTGTAAATGTATGTTCATATCCTATTGGTATATAAAAATGTGATCATAAGCGTATTATATTTTAAAGAAAAATATAGTAAGGTTTTCGCTAATGCTAACAGCGTGCTGTCCGGTGGCTAGTTTTCAACTATTAACACGGTGAGTCGTACTTATTAACAAAGGGGGTCTAAACGGTACGGCCTGATCAGCTATACCTAACACCCTTGAGAGCCTGTCTTCATAGGAAATAAATAGCATTCAATCTCATTTTGGTTGCATCTCTTTTGTTGTTCACTTACGATCAATTTTAAAACTATTCCCCCAAATTTAATATTTTTGTTTTTGGGACTTTTATTATTTATGGTTGACAGATTCATTGATGAAAAACTAACATTCATTATTACACTATAAAATGCTAAATACTAGATGAATGTTTGCTTTATTCTTATCTAATATGACAGAGTATATAGGTAGCAGGCACTTTTGTGTTAAGAGTAATTTTAACTTTTCATTTATATTACTCTTTATAAAATCACTCAACAGAAAACATTTGTCAGACAGTATTAAAAACAAATATTTGTATCTCTTTAAACTTTTAAATTTATTTTTAACACTGATAATTGAAATATCTAAAAGGGTTTTGATGGTTAATATTAGTGTTCAATAATCTACAACGTTATCAGGACCACGTCTAGGGAACGCTTGGTGCAATATTACAACAAAACATGAATTTATTCTCAACTTTGGTTTATTTTAATTATGATAATAAACAAAATAAAGTTTTATTTGCAGAAAAAAATGTGAACGTTATTCGAAGACTGTTTAAGAAGGTTGTATGAGTTAATCACATAAGTTATTCTTATTGTTATGGATTATTTAGCAACCTTAAACTGATTACGGTAGTTGTATATTTGCTTTGTTCCAGACGGATGTTTCCTGTGGTTAAAGTTACGGCGAGTGGTTTAGACCCTACTGCAATGTATACAGTATTATTGGAATTTGTTCAAGTTGATTCTCATCGTTGGAAATATGTCAATGGAGAATGGGTGAGCAGAACAATATTAAGATACTTCATAGTACAAAAATATGTCTTTTAATATTCGTGTAAAATGTGTAAAGAAAATAAATGATATTATTTTAAGGGATTATATTATTTTGAGGTGTTATTATAATTAATAAATTATAAATGCTGTTTCTACTTTAGCAGCATATATTTATTCTTTACAAAAAACAGTCTATATTTGCTTACCTGTACATGCGGACGTAAATTACTATAACACATATCTTCAGTAAACAAAATACTTTTTATACGAGTAGTAAAATGATTTTGATCATGGATTCCCTATTTAAGTATTTTTTTTTAATTCTTGCATCTATTTTTTTTAATTAGTATACATCTTGTAAAATATATTAATGGAAATTATTATTCTAATTGTACAAGAATTGATGCTAACTTTTACAGACTCATAAGAATTATGACACATGGTACTTTATTTAAACATACAAAATGATTTTTTAAGGTACCTGGAGGGAAGGCTGAAGTACCGCCTTCTAATGCTATCTACATTCATCCGGAAAGCCCAAATTTCGGAGCGCACTGGATGAAGGAGCCAATTTCATTCGCTAAAGTGAAACTAACAAACAAAACTAACGGAAACGGACAGGTAAAAGTTCATTTAATTAGGTACAGATCATTTTCTGTGTAATATTGTTTCTTTTCAAAAAAGTAATGATATATATCAATATCTATTGTAAGTAAATATCAATGTTTTACTTCACCATGTACCTTATTATGTAAGTAGGTACTGTTTTATGCCCCCCGAACGGGTTCCCGCCTTATCATGGCGATGGGGCTCTAGTAGCCGTGGCTTGGTCACACATGGTGAAGTTAAAAGGAACCTACCGGCCGGCTCACAGCGTAGGGTCGGACCGATGTGGCCACTCCAGGTGAGCTCGAACATCTTACCTCGGATGTGTTCCAGTGGGCTGCAGGGGCAGGGTGCGATGTGCTTGGCGCCATGCTTACTGCCACTGCAGCCGAAGTGGAGTTGCGGAAGGAGAGGGAATTCACAAAAAGCGAAAATAAATGTAATAAAGATAGCAAATACCAGTCTCATCGCCAAAAGCGATTTCGTTGAGAGAACTGGTGGAATGTGACAGAATGGAACCTACACTATGTGTATAAACAAATAGATATACATATACATACATGAATGAATTATTCATTCTTTTCCTGATTGTTATTGATTTTATTTGTATACTAACGGAGTAGTGCATTAAAAAAACAATGATGATCGTTTCATATTTATGGTCGGCTCGTTTTGTGTGTTTAGAAGCCAGGCATAATTAACAGGTAACAGAACAGACAGAATACTAATTTTTGATAATAGAAAGGCTGTTAGATGAAGGTGCGATACTGCTACAGTTTCGTAGCTACCGCGAGTTCATAGAAGTCATTTCTCACGCTTATATGTGGTGCGAATGAATATGAAAGTAAACATTAGATACATCCAGATCCATATGTTGACGTCTCGGTGTGAAATCTGTAGCTTTACTAACTATTTAGCGGGTCCCTGTACACACTATCATTTGTAATAATTATTGTCTCTACGCTGTTTACGTTCCTATGCTTTTATGATAATAGCTTCTTAATCTATTAAAATAATACATCATTTGCTTAAATATGCTCACATCCGTATTCTACTGCTACTGACTTTTTAGTAATTGTAGACGTTAAGTTATTGACTTAATGTATTTGTTATTAATACATCTTTACTGTCGTATTGTTTAGAATAGGTTGCGTTTTGAACACTGCTTATTGTTTTTGGACATGTTTTTTTACAGTTTTTTAGTAACCAATAAAGATTTTTAATATTTTATTTCTTTTACATCGTCAATAGTTGTGTTGCAATATTTTATTTAAATGAACTTAAAAATGTATTATTTTAAAGATCATGTTGAACTCTCTACATAAGTACGAGCCGCGGGTCCACCTAGTGAAAGTAGGAACAGATTTGCGACGCATCATGACATACCCTTTTCCGGAGACACAATTCATTGCAGTAACAGCATACCAAAATGAAGAAGTTACTTCACTAAAGATTAAATACAATCCATTTGCTAAAGCATTTTTAGACGCTAAAGAGCGTCCAGAGGGCTATTATCAAAGAGATTTCGTTGGATCACATTATCCCCAACAAAGTAATTCGCCACACCAATATCCACAATGTAAGTTAACATGAGAACTATATTATATATTTTTATATTTAAATTTTTTTATTGTTACTTG
Organism: Pachliopta kotzebuea; assembly: GCA_018246255.1. Lineage (NCBI taxonomy): Eukaryota > Metazoa > Arthropoda > Insecta > Lepidoptera > Papilionidae > Pachliopta > Pachliopta kotzebuea. Next base: position 4,738 of record DWLS01007581.1, on the reverse strand, counting down.
ATACAACGAAATGAATAAATTGCTCACCTGATGGAAAGTGAGGCTTCGCCTATAACAATGTGGTCTTGGTATGTACATTGCAATATATTGTGCTTGTCGCCATGAGATAAGATAAAATCATTATGGGGGAGCCTCCAATAAAACTGTTATGGTATGGAAAGAGACTGATGAACAGAATCGAGAGAGGACTAATGCCGTTCGGAGACGATGCCGTCGTGGCGCCAACGCGCGTCGTTACGGTCCACCCGTGAATAGTGTTCCTCTGCCCTATAATCTATAACTATGAACTTTAATACCATTAATACCTAATATAGTTACCATAACCATAACACCAAATATAATTAACTAATAATTTATATTATTTATTTAGTTGGAGGTTGGTTCGTTACGTCGCAATCGTTATATGGCAGCAGCAATTCAGCTTCAAGAAGACCAGCTCCATATCCACCTCGACCACCCTCTCGACCAAGGACATTATCACCCCCTTGTAAGTTTTTTATTTTCTGTAAATATATATTTTCGCTGGTTTAGCTATATACGCTTTTTTCTTAATAAAGTAAACGTGAAGCTCGCTATAGACATAACAAAAGCGACATGATCTGAAAATCGCATATTTTATAGCTTGTTTAAAAATATGGATTTCAGTGTATCTATTTTTAAAAATTAATAAAATGACAATTAACAATGATATGAAGTAAATTGTGTGTCTCTTCAATATTTTCTAGAACTGTAATCAACTCTAATGAGAAAGTATTTTTCGGAACCTTACTTTTCTTCTCCAGTAAAATTAGTGTGAAATAATCCCTGTTTGTTTGTCTGTTAAACGCATAAAAATACTTTGACTTAGATTTTTCCTTAAACAGCTTCATACAGCAATACTGACCGATCACCAGCGGGGGCATCAAACGGGAGTAGCAATTATACATGGGCCGGTAGCGGTTACTGGAGTTCAGCGCAAGGGAATAGCCCACCGCAACCAACAGCGTCGCCGGCCCCGTATAGGACACCGCCACATGCATACCCGGCTCCTATTGAATACGCTCCTACACCACCAACAAGTAGCGCCGCGCCAGCAACTGCGCCTGCGCCGCTTTACCCTCTTCAATACGAAGCTCCCGCACAACACCACACGCCATATTACCAACATGCTTATGCCCCTTACGCTCATCATGCGATTGAAGACATTTCCTATTGGCCAAATAGGTATTGAATTTATTTTCAACATTTCTTTGTTTATTTTTGGGAGAAATATACAAACATAACGTACATCATGTACTATTAATTGCGATTATATGTTGCTATACGAGATTCAATTAGTGATTATGAAAAGTTCCATTTCGTTATTTTTAAAAGTATAACTGTGTTTTTTAATGTCTAGTTGAATATGGATACATAAAAAATATCTTATTATATAATAAAACGTATAATAAATTCGCAGATTTTTAACAACTGCAATTTATCAGAGAGTTTTCTTATGGATTCTCTATATAAATTTAAAGCCCTTTTGTTTATGAGCAATTTTATGATAATTAATATTAGATTTTTTTCACAATAGTAATTTAATATAAAAAATAAAATAAAAAAATTAATTTCAGTTTAAACACTTACGGTTACCAACCTTCAGAGTACGTGGGTGCAGGGGATGTGGCTTATGGTACAGAATCGCTGTCATTTAATTCTAGTGGTCCTTCTCTGGAAACCACAACAGCGAGTGGAGACGGGCGAAACACTCCTTCGGGATCAGAACGTCAATCCGGAGAGAGAGAATATAAATTTAGTACGGAAGACGAACGTCATTCGCCCTGCGAAGAATCAGCACTTCCGCCGCGCTCCCCTACGCAGTGACCATGACTTTTTCTTATTTATATGTAAATTGACCAATTTATCGTAGATGCTATTTCTAATTAAATTGTACTAAATTTTAATTACTGGCGATTACTAACTAAATAATTTTCTTTGTATTAATTTAAAAAGTAAATGAATAGCAAATACAGATTTTTTTAAGTACTCTAACCTTTCATAATTGCACTGAAAAAAATATAATTATTATATGTTATTTTTATTAGTTATTTACGTGTACATTTACGAAATAGTTAATTCGTAACAAATTGTAAAATTCGGTATTCAACACTATTTTTAATGACAAAAATTACTTGTTTTTATTTTATATGTAACACAATTTGTTATATGAACAAACTTGAATTATGTTACTAAAGTCAAACGGAATAAATCAATCCTTATTAGTTGGAACCTTATAAAATGGCAGATTTTTATTAATTACCAAATTTGTTCCAACTTAACTATATTATTAACTATTTTAACACCAATGACTTTACTCGTGAGTAAAAAAGAAATATCATAAAAAATGTATTATTTAAAAAAAATCTGTAATAGTATTTTTTTTGTTAATTTAGTTGCAGCTAATCAAATGTTAGGTAAAACATTTTAAAATAAACGCAATTTAAAAATTGATTTTTTACTTAGGTAGTAAAATAATACAGATGTAATTAATATAATAAAGCCAATGTGTATGGGTGGGGAAAAGGTTTTCGTATTTTACATAAAAATCAAGCCTTTAATTTGTCAAAAATTATTTAAGTTTAATTATAGTATAAATATGACATTTTTTTCCATAATTTTTTGAAGTCTGGTTAGTAATGACATGATTTCATTGCTGTAGAAATTTGGTGAAACTTTTGATAAAAGTAATGCGACAAGTACTTACAGCAATCCTCGTTTTATGTTAACTTCGTACTGCCTAAACAATCCCGAAGAGATCGACTGACATATATCGAAATCTAAAGGCGCAAGGCTAGATGGCGAATGCATTTACACTTCCCAGTCAAACTCTTTTAATATTTACTGAGTAGGTAAAAATGTCTTTGGTCCAGCCTTACCGTGATTGAAGACCACAGCTTTTTAAATGTTTGATTCAGACTTCATTCTTTCAATTTCTATCGTTTTACTTTAACAGTTGTTGGCCCTAGAGATCCATATCTATGGTTCGGTAGTGAAAGCTTGAAATGAACAATGACCTTCTTCTAATCCCACCATACATACGGTATCACATTATTACGATTGCTATTGTTGACACGGACTTTTGTCACAGTCTTTGAAGCCTGACCGGCCTTTCACTATGACTTTTTCGTACGTTTTTGTAGTACGTTATCTAGTTTTCATCACAGGTTATCAATCTCTATAAAGAACCGCAAATGAGAACAAGATTCCTTAAATTTCTTTCAGTGCATTAATGTTGCATCGAACTATGTATCTTTGTTGAGTACCCAGTTTAGAAAAATCAAATGCATGAAATCTATTTTATAGTCAATTACCAGTTTTTGAGCTATATTGTAACTACTGACATGCCGGCCGATCTTTGATATCAAAGTCCCCAGTATGAAAAACATTTATACCAACTTTGTACCACCCTTAGTCACATTGCGTTACCTCCATAAACATAACAATTATTATTTGCGGCCTGTGCCTTTTTTATAGTAAAATTTTAAAACTTATCGATTTTTTAACTAGATTCTTTAATTTTGGCAAAAAGAAAACAAATGAAAATTAGTCGGAAATAACAAATTGTGTCCTTTTTTTATTTTAACCTTTCACGGTAATCAAAATTAGCGAGATACAATTAATACAACTAAAATTAATTTTAAATAATGTACTATATGCCAAAAAAACTTGAACCTGACCACTTATATTAAAAGAGAAAGAGGATGTGTACTTTATAAAATAGTGAATTACTAATATGTTTCGAACAGTATCACTTTCATATAAATAAAAACCATGCATTCGCTATTTATATTTCTTGTCTATTTGGGTTTATAATATTTGTTAATGTATTTTATTTTCAAATGAAGAACTATTTTTTTCTTTAAGATTTTTATATTATTTGTATAGATAAAATAAATAATTTTCTCTTCAGTTACTTTTAAAGCCGATAGGATAGAGTTTTTATTTGTAAAATTTGTACAAAGTTTTATAAACAATATTTTTTCTGTGTAAATACACATTTTAACATTTAAGTAACAGTCGTATTTAGTTAAAGTAAAACTACAATTAAATAAGTTTTGATAATAAATTCATGTTTCTGTTAAGAACATTCTATTTCATTTCATCATATTCTAAGCATGTTTTCAAATATTTTTGTCATATATTAATAATATAGCTGCCATTTAACGTTGGTAAAAATATATAATAAAGGGATAATGGAAGACATAGGTGTTTCTAAAGTCCAAACGGCGACCAGTCATGTTTTTATTATTATTATTTTTCAGTTTATGGCTTCTCCTGTCTGCGTAATAATTTCGCCAATGTCTAGTGATGGTGAGAATACACATAGGGGATAGAAAATTGTTCGGTATAAAAGTGAAAGTTTGGTAATATGAAAGATAATTCAGAAATTTGGCGACAATTTGCCATTCGTAAAACGAAAGACAACACATGCATATAGCACGTAGTATAGTAAATCGTGTTAAAAACATTATCAAAGAATATTTTCGTCCGTGTCAAATGACCGCCATTTTCGAAACATCCATGTTATTATTCAAACAGCTGGATCTAAACGCGTACTCCAGGATTTATTCTTTTAAAGTTTAAAATGTCATACCGACATGAAATTACTCAACTCATTGCGGAAATGAAAAAAGAAGATATTACATATTCGTTCGTATTATTGTATAGTATTACATGGGTATTACGCGCTCGGGTCACGCCCAGCCTCATATTGTTA
>DWLS01007580.1:0-10610 GCA_018246255.1 Pachliopta kotzebuea | reverse complement strand
CGAAGTGGTGTATTTCAGGATTGGTGATGAACCATGGAGCCCTCAGAATGCACTTGAGGATGCCATTTTGACAGCGTTGCAAATAATATGAGTTTCTTATAGTTTTTAGGTTTCCGTGGACATAATCTGTTTCTTAACGGTTTTTTGTCTCTAAAGATGATGATTACATAAAGCTGGTGGAAAATTTTCTAACAATCATGAATAAATTATTATGTATATTATAAATTTTCCTTAACAAAAGAAAATTATAATTTAAACATAATTTTGTTTCTTAACTGAATAGGAGGGATTACTATATTACAATTTGTTAATTTATTATTATCTCTGTGTTGAAACATATAATACTATAGGTATGACTTAAAATTTTTATTTTACAGTAGACATGGTCTAATTTGACACCACATAACACAACTGGACACAAATCTATTGAGATTATTAATAAGTAATAAATATTGTATACCTGGCCACCCCTTTGCAATGGATACAGCCTTTCATCCACTCGCTCCCATCTTTCAGCACAAGTCCAAAGCCATTCAGGTGTAACAACAAAGAATTTCTTTGATTTACCTTCAGCCAAACGTCTGCTTGCATTTACTTTCGCTGTTCCTGTATTGATGGTAATATTTTTAAACTGCGGTTCTAATGTAATAATGAAAGCAAATTTTCTGGTAGATATGTACTTTATACTAAATTACTTTATAATTATTTGTAATAGGAATAGCTGCGAAACTTAAAATAAACCCTTATAAATAAAGATAAGAAAATAGAATAGAATTTTAATAGATTTCTAGAAATATTTTTAAATTTATAGCCCATATGTAATCACCTAAGATTTTGTTAACCTTGCATTGTACAGAGGGGTCCCAGGTTCCATTTCTGGGTCATATGTTGTGGAGTTTGGTTGGAGGTACGCAAACTCGCTTATCTAGCATTCTCATACTATAAAGCTACCAACGTACCAGCATTGCTGTTAAGATATAAGAAGCACAGTAGTTCTGGGTGTGAGCCGTATCCCGTATAGCCGTAGCCGTATAGCCTTTATCTTTTAACATTAATTTCAGGCTAAGTGTATGTATATATAAGCAAAATAAATATATTAATAACTTCTTATCATTTCATTAGGTTTTTTAAAGATATTATAAATAACTGTAGAAAGGCTCAATACTGATCATAGGTCTCCTTTATTCTTACCACTAGTCTGTAATAACAATTAATGTTTTTTAGTTATTTAAAGTATCATACCTGACCGGACTGCTACTAAATGAGTTGTATTTTCAGAAAGATCTTGAGTAATTTCTGCGCCCAAGCTCCTGGCTACCAGATATGCTCTGGAAGTTTCTAATCGTTGATGTGTTGGTACTAGACCACTGAAAACCAAACTCGCCCCGGCTAGTACTTTACTTTTAACCTCTGGTATAACTGTCTTTAAATCGGGAATTTGTTTATCATCTGCCTTTTCATATAAGTCGTAAAAGTGCCTGGAAATATTTTTTTTGTACATCCATGAAATAAAACAAAACCAAATTGTTAAAATAAGTATGCTATAATCATTATTGTATTATTAAAAACGCATATGCTTTTACTGTAATTATGTTAAGTACCTTTTGGAAGTTAATCTGCCTTTTAACGGGAAATCAGTTGTGCGGACAATTTACTGACAAAAAATCTTGTATTTTTGGTCTCAGAGTGTGGAGAAATCATACAATCTTCATTTGGAATATGTGTCTTTGATGCAGTTCAAGGATACTAACATGAAGACCAGAGATGTGGTCCATCTTAAAGTCCTCATTTTCAACCTATTATACCATGAGAGTCCTCTTATAAACTAAAGGTTAGGGCTCTCCACAACTTACTAAATTAAAGTACTGAATCCAACTTAAATAACATTTCTCTATTGTCTAGCATTTAATAAATATGATTTAAATATCAGTTATTAAAGAGTTTAAATTTAATTTGTTAACAAATTTTTATGTAATCATAAAATACTTACCTGTGTATCCTGTTGAGAATATCTTCCAAATAAATTAAATAATCATCAGGATCATCGACCTCTATCTGACCATCTGCATTTTCTACCCAATTTGGTTCCTGACCATCGGAAGAGCCTTTATTTTCTTCTTTATCAATCAATTTATTTTCCAACATATTTCCCTTCCGATTTTCAGATGCTTCCTTTGTGATAACTTTTCCATTACTTTCATTAGTTTGTTCAATTTTTGTGTCTTTTAACTCTTCATCTACACTCTTCGCGGGCTCGGCGTCGAGAGTTGGCATTTCCGAATCAGGTCTTTGTTTGCCATTTACTGACTTGAATTTTTCATCAACTGTAATAAAGATATGATAAAAGAGAAATATTATATTTATTATTTTCATAAGCTAACATTTAACTACAATAATAAGAGATTTTAAGTAACAATGACGCTTTTCTTATTAGTTACGACTTGGCATTTACATACAACAGAATCAAGCCTATTTATTCATGTCAACAACTTGCAATTTGTCAGACATAGTACTTACCCTAAATCTTTACATAGTATTAAAATATATATTTCACATCACTGAAAATGCTGCCATTGGTATATTTAAAATAGTGAATGTAAAATAAACCTTACTATGATGATTAAAGTTTTTTTTTAAAGAAATCATATAAATTTGCAAATGTAGTCCTCGTATCTGTCTTTCTTTTAATACTTAAAACAAAGAAAGTCTTCAGAAGGGCCATTTTGTTATTTGGATTGTTAATGAAGTCACAAATAGGTTTAATTTGTAACCAGTATCTCAATCCATTTTATTTAGTGAATATATTTTGTAAATTCTCATGAGTACCATTTGACATCATTGTAAATAAAATATTACTTTGCTGAAAAGTCTCTATTATTGGTTGTAGGTCTACTAACACAGCCAATTTCTACCTCCAAATAGAATTGTGCAGATATTATTGATTTTGTTTGAAGGCTGTCATAACTAGAAAAATTATTTACATCTGAAGGTAAAAAGTAAAATGTAGTGCAGTTGTTTTTTTGTTAATAGTACCTTGATGTTATTGGTAGATGTATCACTTACTATAAAGTGCACTACCTGCGCGTGTCATCTCTTAGTTGAATAAATAAAATCAATATTGATTTTATGAAATAACTTACCTAAAGGAGGTGGTGCATTGATATCTCCTGTTGACTGGAAGAACGAGTATGGCCTTACATGAATCAAATTGGATGCATGTCGCCACACATCTTCTCTGTCGTCTATTATGCATACCATATTATCCCCACACGGGAATAACGCCCTAAAACGATAAACTATGTAGTAAACAGCCTTGTAATATTCATACTAAAGGAATTTGAGGCCCTTACAAAGATGAAGTCATGACCTATTATCTAACACAGTTGCCAAGTGCAGGCTGAGGTATGTTTATCACAGTTGTTGTTTATGGAACATGATACAATCCTCGAGACATTTTCATGCACCAAAACGTCAAGCTTAGTGGAAATTGAACTGCTGTCTATTCTATAAATAAGAACCACAGCTTCATAAATAACTAAAAATAAATAATTTAAATAGCCTAAATCAAAAAAACTTAATATAATAAGTTTTTTGTTTCGTTCATAATTCACTGACTACTTATGGGTATGACAATAATCATTAAATGCTTAAGTAATACCGCTAACACAGGATGTAAGTATTATGGTAATGTAGCTCGAATGGATAAAGATAACTTTATGAGGTGTACTCTATTTATACTTTATAAAAAAATAAATATTCCATAATATAGAACACAATATTTACTTTAAATTTGCAGCTTTTGTTCTAGCATCAAAACACTCATCCCTGGATAATATCCTGTGTGAGAAAAATTTCTTTTCTGGGTCTAACAACTCTGCCACAGCATGGGCATACTGTCTAGCTCCAAATGTACATACATGCAATTCATAATTTTTGGAAGCAGATTCAAGGAAAACTTTGGTCCTGGGCCTTAATCTTGTGTGGCACCATCTCCCTGTATTACCCGGCCCACGAAGGTAAAAGTGAAGAACATCCTTTAATTAAAAAATAAATAAAAATTTTAAACAATACATCATAAACAAAAAGTTAAGAATGTTTTATTGTATATTAATTGATCATAATTAGTAACAACTTTACAGAACAACTAAAAATATATAAGTTTATAACAAATTTTATATTTAAATGTGAGTATTTTAAGTTTTATTTACCTTTAAATTAGGTGGTACATTATCATTTGTTGTATGCACTAATGTTTGATCCAGGTCCACAAGTAGAACTAGTTTCTTATCTTTTAGAAGTCGTTCGGCATCTTCACGCCCTAATTTTTGTGCAAGTTCTTCAGATACCTGAAACATAATAAAAAAGAAATTAGCAAAAGTGTGAAGACCTGACCGTAATGTCTAAACAATTCTAAAGTTATATAGTAATATCTTAAATATTATCTGAAATTGTAAAATCAAAATGCATGGATGTAAATAAATAAATATAATAAAATATACAAATTGTAAACAGTGAAGGCTGGTACTAACAAAAAGTTATTTGCCCATAATATTAAGTCTTTGTAACTTTTGTGAAGGCCGTGTTTTTATTAACCAGAAACAATTACTTCAAATTTATCATGTCCATTAAGAGTAATATTGGTAAAATGCATAATATGAAAATTGAAAAATTATTTGCATATTGTGTATACCTTAAGTTCAGGTACAGAATGCACCATGGGTACACTAGCTACATCGTGTTTAAGGCTTTCGTTTTTACGTAAGTCTGCGCCACATTCTGCACACATTTCTTTCATCACAGTTGGATGACGGCATTCTTCTAAATCAGCTACGTATTTTCTGCAAGTTGTAACAAAAGATGTTTTTTAATATATTGTATAGTATATAAATAAATATTATGGTTAGAGTTTAATAACGTATATATAACTTGCTCTCGTTTAATGTATTGTAAACGTAAATAATATTTTAAATATGTATTATTGTCTCAAAATAAATTAATCTATTTAACTACAAAACAAAAAAATCATAACAGAAACTGTATATATAATTAAAGATAAGTGTACTATTCATTTAACGCACTTGTAGAAACATTTGTAATTTGCCGCGCAAAACCTTATTATCTTTGATCAAAGGCAAAAATGCTATTTTGTAACTCTTAGCGGGAAATTTACCTTGGTGACAACTAAAAAGCTGTTAAAACACTTTTCTATTAAATTATACATATTAAAACGTGTTAAATTGTCGTGACGTCACTTACCCAAGTTCAGCGATGTCTCCATCTTTCACCTTGATAGATGAAATAGTACCAGCACGATTGGCCTTAAATTTTTTTATTTCACTGTTGTTGCCCGAAGAATCGCTGTATAAAAATAGTATTTGACCATGTGACACAAAAGCACCTTGTTTTACTTTCCATTTTACCACTTTTATAGGCTTTTCTGATGGAACAGAAATAGGCACAGTTTTGTCAGCCATCTTGAACGGAAATAGCGCGTTTAAATTTAGATAGGGACTTCTCATTGGTTATAAAATTAAAATTTTGGCGGTTAGTTAATATTAACCAATCCAAAACATGCACAAAGTAATCGATTGAAATCATAGATAAAGTATTTGTGGAAATCGTCTGTCACATGCGTTGTAATGTTGCAACTCTGAATTTTTTCATACAAAATGTATTTAATATTTTTATAACAAATATTAACTTTCTAGTTTTAAGTTGTAATTTTTTATACACATAAAAAAATAAGAAGTTAAACAATCGAAAATAAAATAAAAACTTATATTGGTAAATAATACATATTATTTTGCGATCATAAACAAATGACTAAAATAGAGAATAAAACCATAGCTTCCTTACTGATAAAGATGTACGAATTACGTATGAGATAAATCAGAAAATGATTGTGTACGATTAATAGTAATTAAACATTTGCCATAGATAATATCGCAGTAGAAATTAGGATTTAATTCAGTGACATTTGTTTAATTTCGTTTATGTTTTTGTTACATCTGTCATACCAAATGATCACAGCGACTATATAGTGAGTCCAAAACGTTTTTATACTTTGGTGTATTTTGTTTTGATATAAATTTGGTTTAAACTTCACAACAAAATGCTTGATGAGAATATAACAGTTAGTGATAACTCAGACTTAGATGAAGGTGGTACAGCCGAACTTCGTGGCTATCTTAGTAAATGGACGAATTACATACATGGTTGGCAAGATCGGTTTATCGTTTTAAAGGATTCTACTTTATCATATTATAAAAGTGAATTAGAGAGTAATCTAGGATGTCGTGGTGCGTTATGTTTGAAAAAAGCAAAAGTAAAGGTAAATAATAGAATTTAACATTATTGTATACTTGAACAGATAAAAAAAGTGTCCTTGTTGTCCTTCCTCAATTAAACATAATAATCGCATCGTTTACACGAAAATAACTTTTTCCTTTACTGAATATATTTTTAATAACAGATTACTATCTCTTGACCATGTCACAGGCATATAAACAATTTTCAAATATAATATCAGTGATACATGGATCAGTGTCTATAGTGTACATTTACTGAAATTAAACTGGATAAAGATTAAAAGTTATGATACTATTTACAGTTTATAGAAAATTGTTAAATTAAATATTTGTGTCAATATATATGGTTTATTTTACAGCCACATGAATTTGATGACTGCAGATTTGATGTGTCTGTGAATGATTGTGTATGGTATTTAAGAGCATCTAACCCTGAAGAAAAGCAACAATGGATTGATGTTTTGGAGTCATTTAAAGTAAGTTATTCATAACAATGTTCATTTTGTAATTTATGTATAATATAGCAATGGTTTGGGCTTAGCAATACTAAGTCAGTATTAGAATAATATCAATACCAAAATGTTTCAATTAAGAAATAATATACTTTTGTATTAATAATCAATCACTTTTCAAAAAAACTTTGTCTAATGTTGTGCCAATAATTATATGTACCTTGCCCATTAGAGGCAAGATTCCCAAAAAAAAACTTGTACATATATCACTTTGAGTGATAGAAAAACAAATTGTATTGTAAATCTGCAATATTGCAAAATGACTATGTAATTCTAAAAACATGTTATCCTTTTTATATTTAACCAGGATGACAGAAACACAGTTCCTGACCTTTTACATAAACAAAGTAGGAGATATAAATTTGTCAGCGTTGTTTAAATAATAAAACTGGTTTTTGTATGCAATTCTAATGTTTATGGTAACTAATTATGTATGAATATTTATATGACTTAGTCTGATGTTGTATTTACTTTAAATAGCAAATAATTTTTTACTTTTTAATAATTTACTTTTCATTTTATAAAATCATTAGCAATCGCTGTATGACTTTATGTAATTTTTTATTAAAATGTAACTCATAAAACATACATTTATATTGCCTGCTTTGTATCACACTCTTAAAGATATCAGTTACACTGACCATAAATATCTTTACATTGATTAGATATGTGACATACAATTATAATAAATTTTATGAACCGAGTGTATTTTATGAGAAAAAAATGCAAACAATAAAATTTTATTTTTGATATACTATTATTATCTTGGCATCATATTTTTTATCTGTTACTAGATGGGACTGCAAAATAAGTGTACTGAGAATACTGAAATAACATTTATTCAGAATAATACATGACTTAGACTAAATTCTAAATAATTTTTTTAAGATTTAAGTAAACAATTTTTTTAAGCAGGTGCAAGTTTATAACACGAATTACATACTGAGTAGCAAGACTTATATTCTTGTCAATTTAATCATTTGGTAGTGTAGTAACATTTATGTATTTATTTGTATATTTTATGTAATAGTAAACTTTATGTTTTAAATATGTGATATGATTATCAAGCATTGTTGTTATTTAATTAAAAATTAAATCTGTTATATTTGTTTTGTTATAGGTGGAGTCCGGTTATGGAACAAGTTCAGATAGCAGTTCCAATGGTGGTGGTCTTCGGAGGCATGGCTCAGTCACATCATTGCAATCAACAGGGTCTCATGGTTAATAATTTTTATAAAATGGAATAAAGGCTAATAGGAATTTGTTGACCCGCAGTAATTTCAATATTGTATAGGTACAATGTATATATTATTAGTAAGAATATACAATCTCCTTCCTGTTTATCATGAGATATGTAGGAATACAAAATATTAAATATGTTTCTAAAATGTTTCTGTGGGTAATTTAAATAAGTTATGATGACAATCATTAAACTTTAAGCAAACTACCTCACCGAAACAATGTTATGGGAAGCTACTTTTTAGAAGATATTTGATCTGCCAATGCTCAGGAATTCATATCTTGACTACTGTTGACAGTAGTTTTCTTATAGATGTTTTTGAAAATTGATACAGAATTTAATGACTATCTATACAAATTTAAATTCTATTTTTAGGTCGTACCTCGCGCCGTCTTACAGAGAAGATCGCTGAGTTGGACACATACAATGAATTGCTGTCCAAACAGGCTAATCAACTGCAGCAATACTTCGACAAGTGTGTCGCATCCTGCCCCCAGATCAATGATGAAACTGTTGAGGCCATTGATGCTGTTAAATTGGCAGAAGGTGAACCCCTTTTTCCTCATTTTTTGAAATGATTTACATAAGAAAACTGTGTTTTAGCTTTGTGGGCAGTGCTCTTTTGCAATGCAGTATTTATTTCTAGTGTCTACATAATCCCTCTAGCAACAAAAAATTACTATTAACTTATATATGCGCGTTCTTGTTTCGTCGTTAGTATACATAGTTTTTGCCGTAACCAAATGGGGACATAAAATAACGTGTTTTTTTTTTTGTGTATCTTAGGGGGCGATTTACGCATGTTCACTGGCGAAGTACGCGCGACGAGCACTTCATTCAAGGCGACTTGCGGCGCAACGCTGGTAACGCTGCAGCATTGCGTAGAGCTGCTTCGTCGGCGCGAAAAGCAAGCGCGCCAGGCGGAGGAGCTCTATATGTAAGTATGCTCCACAAGCAATTTTTTATATAATATTGGTCAATTAGGTTCTATATAGGCCTCGTTGAGGCATGTGGTGTTTCTGTATATTACTGATAAGGTAGCTCCAGCTTCATTCTGAGACTTGGCCTTACGATGAAGTATATGAAAAAGTTACCTTAGTTTCGATCAAGGATTTTTAGAGGTATATCTTAAGGTTTTAACCAATAATATTTCGGCATAACTATTCTGTTGTCAGTGCAGCAGTGGAGCATCCTTGTACCTTGTATGATTATTTCAGGATAAAAAAGTGAGCAACTTCACAAACTAGACACGAGAGATAGAGAAAGGGAGCAGGCTGATTACGCTGTCCATTTTTTACTGCAGTTCAATCATCTTTATCGACGATGAATCAATTCTAAATACTTAGTAAATTTCAATTGAATAGTTCTATCAATAAGATAACTTCTTTTTAATTTAAATGTGTGCTCAAAATATTCACGCGATTCACAGGTTTTTCTGATTTTGCTCCAATCTGGTATTAAAAAATCTTATATAAATATGTTTTTTTATCCAATTTAAGTAAATGATACTTAAATAAATGTCTAAAAGTTTATATAACTAAAGATGAAATAAGGCTTTTAGCTGGTTACCGCTACATTAGTGATGCGGCATTTCCACTCCATCCTCCTGGTGATAGAAGTAACCTAAAAGTATATGTATAGTATATATGACAATAAATTTCATGGTTACATAGACAATAGAATGTTGTACTTATTTCTAGTTCATAAATTATTGCTCTACTTTAAAGGAAGATGAGAAAAAAGATGATTTTTTTATAGTCATATTGTTTCAGGGCGTTAAAGAATCAGTTAACGGAAGCAAGACTGGCTTCGAAACCTGGACCTGATCACGAGGTTAGTTTTTATAATTTAGTTAATTAGGTTTAACAGAATTAGATTTAACAGACTTAATATTTCTTAACTTTCTTAATCCAGATTTGGCTTTTGTATTATTATTAAAGTATATTTTAGAGTCTGAATATACCCTGCAGAGATCGTTACTGGTAATAAGATTTAGAGTACGTTTACATGTATGGTAACGACAAAGATTAGGTGGACAATGATGTATTAATCAATTAATGAATCATTCATCAGCCGATCAACGCCCACTGCTGGATATAGGCGTCCCCAAAGTTCTCCACTCTAATTAGTCCTGCGCTGACTGCATCCAGCAGTTTCTCGCGACGTTCACCAGATCGTTGGTCCACCTTATGGAGGGGGGCTTCTATCATTGCGTCTACCAATACGCGGCTGCTATTCTAGGATCTTACTACCCTATTGGTCGTCAATCGTACGAGCAATGTGCCCAGCCTAAGGCCATTTAGGTATACAACCAGTCATCTAATTTGAAAAAAAAAAACTATAAAACTTTTAGCTCCGCGGGCTACATAACTTTAAAGGCGACCGCTCAGATCCGTCCAACTACAGGCCTATCGCTATCACCTCCTTACTCTCCAAAATTATGGAATCCATAATCAACCGCCAGCTCATGGGTTACCTGGAGGAGCACCAGCTGATCAGCGACCGCCAATATGGCTTCCGCAAAGGCCGATCGGCTGGTGATCTTCTGGC